>RJWM01033052.1:0-20708 GCA_004363535.1 Dasyprocta punctata | reverse complement strand
CATTGGAATCTAAATGTAATTAGTTTGTGTATATTTTAAAAGTGCTAGACTTTCTGCACTATGTCAACTTTAGTTTTAATAATTCTTGTATCCAGACATAGTGGTACACACCTGTAACTCAGTAGGCTGAGGCAGGAGGAACTCCACAAGTTCAAGGTAGCCTGAATTACATAGACCCAGTCTCAAAAATTAAAAAAAAAAACAAACAAATAAACATTTTTTTTGTAGAATGAAGTTATTTTATATGACTTGTGAAATGAGCATAAATAAATAATACTTGAAAAATTAACATGTGTAGCACTTGGGAAAGATGCCATGAAAATATTTAGTGTATGATCTGACGGTCTTCAAGCATTTAAAAGCCTTTTGATAAATGTATTTATGTAGCTGCTGGGTATGGTGGCACATGCCTGTGATCCTAGTACTTCGGAAGCTGAGACAGGGATTGCTGTGAGTTCACAGCTAGCCCGAACTGCGTAGTGAGACCCCATCTCAAAATAAATGAGTGAGTGGGTGGGTGGGTAGATGAATATAAGTAAATAGCTAGATAGTTAGACTGAGTAATAAAGTTTTAGTTATGACTTAGGTATGGTAGCACTTCTAGAGACAGCAATTATGAGACGTCAGGAAAGGGAGAGAGAAACGCTGGGCATGTTTATGGAGGCATGAAATTTTTTTGTTTGCTTTTGTTTTATTTGTTTTGTTTGTTTTTTTGGAGACAGTCTTGCTATGCAGTTCAGGCTGGCCTTGAACTCACTATGTAGGCTAGGCTGGCCTGGAAATTATGGTGATTCTCCTGCCTCAGCCTCCTGAGTGCTGATGGAGGCATGAATTTTAAGGAATAAGTATTTACAGAAATGAGAAGAACATGAGACAGTACGTACATTCTCTAGAGAATATGTGAGGACTGATCCAGCTAGACTATCAAGTGCATATTGGGGAATAATGAGATCAGATTGTGGAAACCTGAATAGTGAGCAAGACAACTTTATTGAATATTATAGTAACCATGTTGAATATTTGAATAGAGAAGTAATTTAGTGAAAGTAATATAAGAAAATTGTTTTTTTCATTAATAAGTGGAGAGAACTAAAATAAAAAAACAGTGAAAAGATATATGCCCTTAATTAGGCCAGAGGTAATAGGTAGTTTGTTCTGTAACAACATAATTCAGTGTAATAATTGAAACATTTTCCAGTAGATACAAACATTTAAGGCACTGTAGTTCTTGCATGTTAGTGTAGCTAAGAATAGAAATAGAACAGTACAGAATACCAATGTTTAGCTGTGTTCTTCGTACTTGGACTACCTATCAGAAAATAATAATAGCTCATATATATGTACCACTTTAAATGTTCTAAAGTATATTCATGTTCTTTTTCTTTTTTATCCTTCTGATCAACCACTTAATGCCATCATAAAGTATTGGGTATGTTAGAGGGGACTGTAAGAAAAATTCTTAGGAGGGGACCAACTAAGACCTTTTAACTTGGAAGTAAAATGTGTTACATGAAATGGTAACAAAATAGCAAGAGTAATAAATAGGAAGTACTGCAACTGAATACTGTATGTTTATATGGAGGGCAGGGAAGGATGGTAAGAGAATAATGGGGATCTTTCTTCGGAAAATCTTGAAATAGAACAGAATTACGTTTTCTTGATAGAGAAAATGTAGAGAAGACAAAATGATCGTAATGTTTTGTCAAATATCAGGATTAAATCCTCTATTTTTATTAATAGGACTGTCACCAGACCTGCAATCTATGGAGCAAATTCGGAGAATTATGAGACCCACTGATGTCCCTGATACAGGCAAGTATATGGAGAAATTTGTTTCATGTAAAGTGTTGGCATATTTGAACCTCATTTATGTAGTACAAGTGGGACTGGTTTACTAAACAAACCTCTTTCTTTACATTCAGTAAGACAACTACTTATTATTTGCAGTAGTACAGAGTATTTTGCTCCTCACTAATCATCCCCAAAGTACAGAACTTTTAAATTTTATATAACCATAGTGTGATTCTGTCAAACTAATTTTATCACACATACACACACACAAAGATTATACTATGGAGTCCCCTTACCTTCCTGTCTAAATTGCATCATTCATACTGGCATTTGTTATGTCCTTTAGAAACCTGTTAAGTTAGTGAAGATATTTTAAATCAAGTAACTTTTCTTTTTCTTCCCTCCTCAGCTGCTTTTTTTTCAGCTGCTTTCTTGTAAGTTATGTAGTTTTTTCGTATTTTTAGAACTCTTAAGACTCTAGAGTCCCGTGGTTAACTTTATGAAAATTATGTGTGAAATTTTGTGAAAAAATTATGTAAATTGACTATCCGGACAATAGCAAGTCAAAACAAAAGTGAAAACTGGGCATGGTGGTGGTGCATGCTTGTAATCCTAGCACTTAGGAGGTTCAGGCAGGAGGATCACTGTGAGTTCAAAGCCAGCCTGGGGTACATCATGAGTTCAAGGTCAGCCTGAACCATGTAATGAAACTGCCTCGAAAAAAGACCAAAAGAAAAAAAAAAACAGTGGAGCAATTGAAGAAAAAGTAAGTACCAGTTGAGGATAAAACACTGTATTAACAAATGAGTCTAATACAACTTTACAAATAAATGATAGATGCCATTACCATTTAGCCTAATTTTTTTATTTCAAATGATGTTACTTATATTTGAGTAGCATAGATACTAAGGTATCTAATTATGGCATTCATATAAAATGCCATGAAGGACCTGCTGGATTAAATATAGTTGCTTCACGTAGTGTTTGCTTAAGACAGTAATACCTTTCTGTGTGGTTTCTGACACCAGATGTATGTGATTTTCCCAAACCACACCTAGTTCTCCAATACCATCTGGATGTGTAGTTCAGTTCTGATGCTAGCTCCCAGGTTTAGCACAGACGTCACAGATTAAGGGCTTGGTCCACAAGGCTCCTCCCATTTCAGGTGCCAGCTGCAAGTGGCATCCCCAGCCAACGCACACTTCTGCCCAGCTGACTATGAATTCAGAAGTTTCCATAATCCTTTCCTTCAGTAATTTACATTCCGTGTTCATTAAAAGGGTAAAACTCAGAAACAGTCAAATAGAAGAGGTGGAGCTGGGAGGTTCCTGGAGTGGTTTAGAGCTGTTGTACTTGCTTTGGGCATGCTTTCTTCCCAACACACCAGCTTCTTCACCAGCCTGGAGTTCGCCACTTCTCAGTGCTCAAGAGCCTTCTGTTATAGAACTCTATCACATTTAATGTTCCTGGTGACCAGATCCCATCCTGAAGCTTTCTAGAGATCCTAGTGTGAATCACTTTATTCATAAGGCCAGTTGTGATAGAAAGTGACTTGTTACAAGTAACAGAAGATACTCTTACCTTTGAAGAAATTGCAGGGTTGTGCCAGGACAAAATGAAAACAAAGATAAAATACACTTTTATTATGTCTTAACTTCATATTATTACAAACACTGACAAAAGTAAAACTGTCCCCCCTCTGTTTCTGTAAAAGACTCTTTTGTTAGACAGAGTCTCCCTGTGTTGTTCAGGCTGATATTGAACTCATTGTAGCCCAGCCTCAGCCTTCCCTAGTGCTGGGATTACAGGCATGCACCAGTATACCCAACTTCTGCCAAAGACTTTTCAAAACAAAATTACCTTCTTGTATTAAATTGTCTATGTGTGTCATCAGATCCACCCTTTATATATAGTATTTGTTGGTTCTTAGCAGTTTAAATATGTTCATATTAGGAATTGTCTGAAGTAATAGAGGGACTCAATCCTGTTATATGTAAGGAATATACTACATATGAAGAAAATGCCCTGTACCTTATGAGATGGTTGTCCCAGGTGTCATTGGCATGTTTTACTTGAAAACTGAAAGTCTTAATGATACCACTTTAAATGCTCTTCATGGCTACATATACTGTAGTTGTTTAATCCTCTGTTACCAGTAAGACATCTCAAACCTGCATGTTGTAATAAATTGCTTTACAACATTAGTGACATAATTTGTGTCAGTTCTACGAAAGGAAAAAGGGTTTTTGGCATAGACTTTATGATTATTATTAAGTATGTTTAAATCTAAAAGAAGTTAGTATATTTAAAGTAGCATTTTTTAAAGCTGCTGTACATTCATATAATTTTTGTACATTTGTGTAGTTTTATATTAATTTACATATAAGTTTGTATTTCTGTAAGTCAGTTTTGAGGTGACATACTAGGTTTTTGTTTTCAGCATTTTAATGAACTTTATGGAACGTTTCTGAGATGCCAGAGAATGGTTAAAGTAGTTGTGATCTTTGTTCTGTGCAGCCTTCAGAAACTTAATTTGTAAATTATTTGAAACAGTAGCCTAGTCTGTTGTCATGTTTGCTCATGTCATGCCTTCCCAAATGTTAAACCTTGCATTCTAATTTGATGTAGTTTTATTGTCACAGTGAAATTATAATTAATCCCTGGGTTTTCGGCTCAGTGCTTCACCTTTGAAAAGAAACTGAAAGGTATGAACGTAATGGACAGCTGGAAGCCGGGCGTGGTGGCGCACGCCTTTAATACCAACACTCGGGAGGCTGAGGTGGTAGGAGCGTTGTGAGTTCAAGGCCAATTCGGGCTACAGCATGAGCAAGGCCAACCTGAAGTACGTAGTGTGACCCTGCCTCGAAAAAAGTAGGGCTGGGAATTTGGCTCAGTGGCTTAAGCGCCTGCTTGGCAGGCGTGAAGTTGTGAGTTCGATCCCCAGTACCAAAAAAAAATAGACAGCTAGGTGTGTAATTCAGTTATCTTCAGCCAGGAATGTCATATGAATTAAGACTCCCAGTGGATTTTGCATGTGCTGGTGAATTTCTTAAAACAGTTTAGGGAATATCAGTGATAGAAATTAAGACTATATTGCTACTAATTGAAGAATTTTCGGTAATTTTATTGAGATAGGTTTTTGGTTTTTGTTTTGTTTTGTTTTGTTTTGTTTTTGTGGCACTGGGGATCGAACTCACAACCTTGTGCCTGCCAGGCAAGCGCTTAAGCCGCTGAGCCAAACTCCGGGCCCTGGTTTTTTTTTGTTTGTTTGTTTTTGGTTTTGTTTTTTGTGGCACCGGGGATCAAGCTGACAACCTCGCGCCTGCCTGACAGGCGCGTAAGCTGCTGAGCCGAACTCCTGGCCCTGGTTTTTTTGAGGCAGGGTTGCACTGTGTAGCTCAGGCCGGCCTTATGCTTGCGTTGTAGCCCAAGCCGGCCTCAAACTCACAACGCTCCGCCTACCTCAGTCTCCCAAGTGCTGGGATTAAAGGCGTGCGCCACCACGCCCGGCTAGGGCCCTGGTTTTTTGAGACAGGATCATACTATGTAGCTCAGGCCAGCCTTGCACTCATGTTGTGGCCCAAGCCGGCCTGGAACTCACAACGTTCCTACCTCAGCCTCCCAAGTGCTGGGATTAAAGGCATGCGCCACCACATCAAGACAGGTTTATACTGTAACTGAAAATTAAAATCTCCTTTTCTCCTAAGCTATACTAGGAAGTTTATTTTTATTTTTTAATTTAATTTAATTTAATTTTTTTTAATTTTATTTTATTTTATTTTATTTTATTTTTTTTTGAGATAGGGTCTTGCTGTGTAGTTCAGGCTGGCCTCAAGCTCTCAGCAATCCTCCTGCCTCTGCCTCCCTAGTGCTGGGATTATAGGTCTGCGCCACCATACCTGGCTTTGAATTCTTTTTTTTTTTTAATCTTAAATCTGATTCATAAAATACATAAATCTTTAACCACTATAGTTCTTGGAAATTTACTTAGTATCACAGTCTCTCAGCATCCTCTCCATCTCACTACAGTTCAGTATTTACCTACTCACTTTTCAGCCATCAATTTGCTTTTAAGGTCTGATTGTTCAGTTAAAAGTGCCTTAGTTTTGGTCTTTGTCCTACTCCCCTTGTTTTTACTACTTAAGAGCTTTGTCATTTCCTATGTAGTGGCAGGTCTTTCCCCTTCCACAATACCATTATGCTAACCTCTTCCCTTTGATTTGAATATTCCACCTCAGTAATTTTTTCTCATTTTCCCTCTTCTGCCTGCTGCATTTTTTAAGAGTTTATTTACTGGTCTATATTCAAAAGGTAGTCTTAAGTCCTTCCTGAAATTTCTTCTATTAATATGATAAAGATACCAGATAAATTCTAGTCTTCACCTCTTTTCCTAGGCCTAAAGCATTATTAAAGTCAGGGATTTAATCTGATGTCTTCATGTCCCCCCCACCCCCACCCAATCCTTTAGGCCTCAGTAGAAAATGTTTTCTTTCCTTAAATTGACCTATAGATCAAATGCATTTCTAGTGGAATTGCAGTTGAGTTTTTTGTGGACTTAGACAAGGTAATTCTGAATTAAGTGGGGATACTAACCCTACCAAATATAAAGACTTATTTAAAAACTTCAGTGTGTTAGTGGCTGAAGGATGAATAGAATAGACTGTGGTGCTCAGAATTAGTGTAACTCTGGAAGAAAAGGAAGAACTAACTACTCAGGAAGTGGTGCTGGATCAGTTAGGCTATTTAAATGAAAGAAACTGTATACAAAGGATTTCTGTATGTTGTGTGGAGAGTGTACCATGCATGTATTTCTTACTTGAGAAAGCACTGAAAAGTAGTGCCTTAAGAGGCCAGGCAAGCTTATTTGTCTGGTTGCTTTAACAAAGAATGGGTAAGACCGACAAGTTGGGGTACTTGAGGGCAAGATTATTATTCTTTCAAACAACAGTCTTTAATCAGGCTAAGAGGGCAGAATTAGAATGGGATGCAGATAGGCTTTATTATGTACATTTTATTTTTTGTTTCATTTTTAATGCTCTGTTTATTTATTCTACAGGTTTGCTTTGTGATTTGCTGTGGTCTGACCCAGATAAGGATGTGCAAGGTTGGGGAGAAAATGATCGTGGTGTTTCCTTTACTTTTGGAGCTGATGTAGTCAGTAAATTTCTGAATCGTCATGATTTAGACTTGATTTGTCGAGCTCATCAGGTATGAAACATAACTCTTGGATATTCTGTTAACTTTGCACAGCCCTCCCATGTTGTTTTTGAGGAAACACATCTGAAAGGAGCAAAATTGATTTCTACAAGGAAAGCAGTGAGCAACAGAGTCGGTACCTGGACCTTATACTTGCAATCATTGATTTGTTAACCCTTTCTTACAATACGTAATGTAGTATTTCAGAAGATGATATCTTTATAGTGTAGTGTGGTAGAACCGTAACAAAATGTTCTAAAGTCAGTGCTTTGATAAAGTTTTCTAGGCATGATCTAGATTGTTTGTGTGTTCTTTTAGTATTGTTAACAGGTTAATCCATAATATGTGGATTTTTTTTTTTTTTTAATCAGAACAAACTATACTATACGAAATGTTTGGGATGGTTGATGAATTTTATTGTCTTGTAGGTAATATATCAGAATGTCATTAATTAGGTGTGATAAAATCATTGTTAGGTACGAATAATGTCCATTTTCTGCAAACACATACTCTTACATTTTTTGCAAACACATACTCTTACTATATAAAGTGCTTATGCTTTGTAAAACATAAGCTAAACAATCAGTATAAGATACACTGATTGGAAGGCATTTCTAAACATCACCATTTTGGAGGTTACTGTGTTTTTGAGATTTATAAGCACATTTAAGATTCTTCGCTATTTTATGTTAAAGTAAAATTTACTAACTTAAGTTCACAGTAATTACCTGTTCTCTGAGACTTTACTTCCTCCCCATGACCCTTGACTACTTCTGCCTCATAGGTGTGGTATGTGTTACTAAGGACTGAACCCAGGTTCTTAAGCAGCTTAACAAATGCTCTACTACTTCGCTACATGTTTCGCCCTATTTTGTTTTGTTGTTGTTTTTAATGTGAGACAGGGTTTCACTAAATTGTCCACACTGGCCTTAAATTTCTGGTCCTTTTGCAGGGGTTACAGTCATGAGCTACTCTTTGTGTGATCCTAAGTGATAAATAAAAATAAATACTTTCTTTTCTGCATTTAATTTTAATTTAATTTTATTTTTTTGGTACTGGGGATCGAACTCACAACCTTGCGCCTGCCAGGCAGACGCTTAAGCCACTGAGCTAAATCCCCAGCCCTATTTTTTGAGACAGGGTCTCACTATGCAGTTCAGGCTGGTCTTGAACTCATTCACTTTGTAGCCCAGGCTGGTCTCGAACTCACAGCGATCTTCCTGCCTCAGCCTCCTGAGTGCTAGGATTAAAGGCGCTACCTAAAGTTCCCCCATGGTTTTTTTCATTCACTGGTCTTTCACATACAAATGATTATTTTAAGTCAAATCACTGAGCTATTTTCGTTTGCATGGTTTTTTTCAGAAATCTCCAAAGCCCTGTTCTGTAATTCTGTTGTCTCTAAAATTAAGATTTACAATAGGAATCATGAATTCAAAAACTTTTAGAAGTTGGAAAGAATGAATAAGCAAAACTGAGAAACATTTCTAAGTGCCAGACACTGCCAAGTGAAGGTAGATAAAGTGACCACAGTCTTGACTGAAAAATTTACTATCTAAATTGTATTGTGAGGTAAATTTAAGAGGCATGTCGTGAGTTTGATCCCCAGTACCATTAAATTAATTAATTAATTTGGAGGTGCTATTTTTCATTAGCAAACAGTATAATTTTGCTTGCCGAAGGACACCTAAAATAGACTGCAAAAAATAATCATGCTTACGTTATTGCCTGCCCCTCACATCTGTGGAGCTGCGAAACATAAATTTTTTAAGCCACTTAGGTAACAATAGATTCTAGAAATCATTAAGTATACATTTATAAGGAAAAGAATTACAGAAAAATTTGTTCTGGCAGCTAATTTTTAAAGAGTATGATACGGCCAGGCATGGTGGCACACACCTATAATCCCAGCACTCAGGAGGCTGAGGCAGGAAGATAGCTACAAGTTGAGTCCAGCCCAGACTACATAGTAAGACCCAACCAGCCTCAAAAAAAAAAAAGTGCTGTAAAGCTGAGTAATTTTTTCTTGGCTTTTCAGCATTTTAGTGTTTTCATACACTAACAGTTTAAAAATGTAAAACAAGGGGGAAAAAGCTCTTTGCAAAATTTAGTTTTCATTGTCTGTCTGTTGCTCACTTAAGAATTCCAGCTGAGTATGGTGGCGCACGCCTGTAATCCCAGCCCTGGGGAGACTGAGGCAGGAGATCATCCAGAGTTCAGGCCCACCTGGGCTAAAAGTTCAAGGCCAGCCTGAACTATGTAGTGAAACCCAGTCTCAAAAAGGCCAAAAAAAATCCAGGCAGGTGCTGTGCCACTGAACTGTATCCCTGGCCTTGTGGGTTGAGCTTTTGTGTCTTTAGCTATGGCTGCCTCAAAAGTCTTTATCTTCAAAATGTTCACCTCTCATGCTTGCTTTGATCTTGGGGATTATACTATTTTGTCAAAGAAAACTTGGTATCCCAGCTCCCTGTACTTGCTGTACTTACTGGTATGTCTTCTTTTTGTCTCATGGGGAACCTTGAAAATGGTGTACTTATTTAAGGTTTTTTTCATAACAACAAATTTATTATTCCATTTAACTGCATTCTTGCTATTGTAGAATCATAGCTTCCAAAACAAAGCAGAAGAATTTTTAAACCTTCACTTCATTAATATCAGTTAGTACAGATGGTTGAGAATTATCTGCTGTTTTTTTACTTCTAACATTTCCTTCTATAGGTGGTGGAAGATGGATATGAATTTTTTGCTAAACGACAATTGGTAACCCTATTTTCAGCCCCAAATTACTGTGGCGAATTTGACAATGCTGGTGGAATGATGAGTGTGGATGAAACTTTGATGTGTTCATTTCAGGTAATAAATTTATACCAACTAGAACTCTAAAGCTGTTAACAGAATAATTTTTCTTTCAGATGTGCAGTCTTTGAGTACAGAATTGAATATCAGTTTTAATTCAGAAATGATTACCATTTAGACTATAGAAATTTCTATTTTATTTTTTGTGTTTTTGAGACAGGGTGTCACTATGTGGTTTAGGTGTCCATAAACTCACTGTGTAGCCCAGGCTGGCCTCGAATTCATGGCAGTCTCCTGCCTCAGCCTCTGAGTGCTGAGATTACAGTGATGTACCACGATATCTGACTGAAATTTGTTTTCAGTTACAAATCTTCCAGCCCTTTTTAGTATATATCAAATAGGAGGGTTTTGGAAAACCTAAATTGTGTCAGTTGTTCCTGATTCAGATGTCAAAATTGTTAAATTCCTCTATGACCTGTTGAATAGTGGCTTACTTGCTAAAAGAAAGTGAATACCATGGATAATTTAGAGTTTTGTTTTTAAAAGATGAATTGATGGGATTTATTAGGGGCAAGGGATTATAGTATAAAAATCAGATGAAAGTAAGTAGAATATTTACTTAAGAAAAAACTTTCCAAATCTGAAAAGTACGTTTATAAAAATAAAAACATTTACATTTTGAAAAGGCACTAGCTATGTCTTTTGTATGTTTACAAATCATTTTCGCTCATTGACTAAAACAATTTTAGTACTTTGTGTTTACAAACATTATGTCCTTCACCAAAACCCAAAGATGTTTAAATCCCATATATAAAACAGGATAGTGGTGGCGCACGCCTTTAATCCCAGCACTCAGGAGGCTGAGGTAGGAGGAGCGTTGTGAGTTCGAGGCCAGCTTGGGCTACAACTCGAGTGCAAGGCTGGCTTGAGCTACACAGTGCAACCCTGCCTCAAAAAACCAGGGCCAGGAGTTTGGCTCAGTTTCTTAAGCACCTGTCTGAGAGGCGAGAGGTTGTGAGTTCAATCCCCAGTGCTGCAAAAAAAAAAAAAAAAGGATAGTATTTGCATATAGCCTACATACATTGTCCTATATACTTTAAATCATCTTTAGGTTACCATGCTTAACAGAGGGTGTATGCTGTGTGAGTTGGCTTTATACTGTACTGTTTAAGAGAATGATGACAAGGAAAAAAGTGTACATGTATAGTACCAACACTTTTTCTCTCAAATATTTTCAGTCCATAGTTGGTTGAATTCTCAGATGCATGGATATGCAGGGCCAACTGATAACTTTATGAAATGTGGTTAGAATATATGGCCAAAGTTTTATTTTATTTTATTTCTTGGTACCAGGGAATTCACATTGCCATTAACTCCCCTCAGAGTATCCCCCCTCCTTGCTTCAAGCACACCTGTTTCATTTGTTCTTGCCACTTCCAGAAACAGTTCTAGAAGTCCTTTTTCCTGAGTGTCTTTACGGGGTACAATCAAAAATACAGTGAACATGGCTGCCAAATGCCATCGAACAGAAGGGCAGGCTTATAAAAACACTAAGACTCATTCACTGAGTTTGGCGCTTTGCAACATCTGGCTCTCCCCCAAAGTCAAAACAAGCATGAGAGGTGAACATTTTGAAGATAAGGGCTTTTGAGGCAACCACAAGAGCATAACTAAAGACATAAAAGATCAAACCCACAGGGCCAGGGATACAGCTCAGTGGCACAGCACCTGCCTGGCAAGTGCAAGGTTCCGAGTTCAATTCCCAGTCCCCCCCCCCCCCCCGCAAAATCAAACCAAGGGTCTTAAACATGGTGAACAAGCACTGTTACCACTGAGCTAAGTCCAGACCACATTTAAGGAATACTTCATATATTGTTTCTATATATTTTCCTTACAAAACCATGAAATTATCAGTTTATAGTGTATATTAAAGCTCTGCACCCATGAAAGTCACACTGTAACAGCTGTTTGCAAGGATGCAGAATAACTCTAAACTGTATATTGGTGATGGAAATGTAAATTGGTACAGCAGCTTTGGAAAAGTTGGACTCTTATCAAAACAGTTATTTGATCCAGCAGTTTCACTCCTAGAGAAATCCACAGAAAATATTATGCATGAATGTTTATAATATTCATAATAGCCAAAAAGTAAAGGAGGAAAAGGAATACCAAAGCTAGCCTCACAGCCTTACAGTCTTGTATATTGCATGTGGGCTAGTTTCAAACAGGATTGAAAAAAAAATAGCCAGAAAGCAGAAACAACCCCAAAGCCTATCTTAAAGATTAAAATTTTTAAAAATCTGGTCTATTCATCCAGTGGAATATACTTTAGCAACAAAGATGAATGAAGTACTGATGCATGCTACAATATGGGAGAGGTTTGCAAACGTAAGTGGAAGAAGCCAGTTACCAAAATCATGGCAATTACATCAAATGTGCAGAATTGGCAGATCTATAGAGACACTAAGTAGTAGGTATCTGCTAATACTTGGAGTAGTTGTGGAAAGATGGAGAGTGACTGCTACTAAGAACAATTTCTTTTAAGGGTGGACAAAAGTGTTCTAAAATTTGAAATCCTAGCTCTTGACAGGCTGAGGCAGGAGGATCACTGTGAGTTTGAGGCCATCCTGGGCTACAGACTGAGCTCAAGACCAGCCCTGAACTACTACATGCTGAGACCGTGACTCAGATGAATGAATGGGTAGATAGGATGGATGAATAGATAAATAAGATAGATACCCCCAGATTAATAGATTGATAGATAATGGATAGATGATAGCTCATTCACATGTATGTAAATAAGTGAACTTTATGGCATGAAAAATACATGGATAAAGCTATTTGGGAATTTTTTTAATTCCTCTTTGTACATAGAAAAAATGTCTGAAGAATTTGTGACTTAAAGATTACTTACCCGTTAAATAAATGCTGTAGTTACAGTGAGATCCTAAGTTTTTTGACTGTAAGCCACTTTTCCTCATGATAGAGATACAGCTAATTTAGGGGGGAAAAATACATTTAAGGACTGGATAATTCATAGGGGTAATGTAATCTAGTTTTTGTTACTAAAAGGTTAATGAAATGATAAGTTATCAGGTATTTTGCACCCTTTTTTTCAGTATTGGAGATTGAACCCAGTGGCCTTTTGTATGCTAAGTGTGTGCCACTGAATTACCCCTACCCTGCTGCTCTTTTAAATGTGAAATGTTTGTGAAATTTTGCTGTTTTGTTCTACATTTTTATCTCACTTTCATAATTCATGCCATTTATTGAAAGAATAACATTGTTTATTATAAATAATTTACTTTAAGATACTGAAACCATCTGAAAAGAAAGCTAAGTACCAGTATGGTGGACTGAATTCTGGACGCCCTGTCACTCCACCTCGAACAGCTAATCCACCGAAGAAAAGGTGAAGAAAGGAATCCTATGAAGAAACCATCAGCTTTGTTAAGGACATACTTCATAATATATAAGTGTGCACTGTAAAACCATCCAGCCATTTGACACCCTTTATGATGTCACACCTTTAACTTAAGGAGACGGGTAAAGGATCTTAAATTTTTTTCTAATAGAAAGATGTGCTACACTGTATTGTAATAAGTATACTCTGTTATAATACTCAATAAAAATAAATCCAAATTCAAAACTATCCATTAAAATTACACCTTCACATATCTAAATTTTTAAAGTTGAAAAGCATCCCAGTTAAACTAGATGTGATAGTTAAACCAGGTGAAAGCATGATGATCCATCTGTGTAATGTGGTTTTAGTGTTGCTTGGTTGTTTAATTATTTTGAGCTTGTTTTGTTCTGTTTGTTTTTGCTAGAATAATGGCAACTATTTTAATTTTTTCCCTAAACATTTTAAAAAATGAAATATGGGAAGAGCTTTAAAGGTATTCAATTCACCAACTGTTTCCTTTGCTTATCTACTTATGTACCTTTTTGATCTTACTAATTTACACATCATTACAGGAAAAAGAAATTCTAAAGATTGATAGTTCTAAAAACTGTGCAGACAGTCCAATCTAGTGATTTTAATCAGTTTGACTGGGCAAACTTTATAGCTAATAGTGAATATTTTGCTTTTTACAAAAATCGCCACTGATTTGGATTTGTGCACTCTAATTTTTAACTTATTGATGCTCTATTGTGCAGTAGCATTTCATTTAACTTGAAGATAATGCTCATATAGTATTTCCCAACTAGTTGGTAATGTGATTATGTGGTACCTTGGCTTTAGGTTTTAATTCGCACGAAACACCTTTGGCATGCTTAACTTTCTGGTAACACCTTCACCTGCATCGATTTTGTTTTTTGGGTTTTTGTTGTTGTTTTGTTTGTTTTTAGATCCACAGGACATGAGAATCCTTTTTTGACAAGCCTTGGAAAGCTGACACACTCTTTTTCCTCCCTCTATACGAAGGATATATTTAATGAATTCTGATCAGTTGAGACAGTTTGTCAACCATGGTTATTGGGTGCTTCACTATCTAATATTGCCATGTGAATGTTGTATACAGTTGTAAGGCTATGTCACTAAAGATTTTTATTCTGATTTTTCATTATCAAAGGTCATATGATATTGTATAGATATGCTTTGTAGTGAACTATAGTAGCAATAATTTCTGTACATGATCAAGAGTTTATTGCATTTCTTTTCCTGTTTCTCTCGCTCTCTCTCAAGCGTTAGCATTAACAAATGGCAAGGATAGAAAAGTCAACATAAAGATTTTAGAACGTCTAGGACACAAATTTGTGATTCTTAGATACGACATTGTTGGATGGGATTCTAAAATCCTTTATTGAGCGTTGTCAAATTTGTAAGATTCATAGGGATGGACATCATATTTATAATGCCCTTCTATGTGCTACCATGGATGTGAAATTCTTGACCTTAATACTGTCTTTGAAAACGATACTTTGAGAATTCTGTTAACTTACATTTTATGGATTGGCGCATTGTATTACTGCAAGAAATATTTTGATTTTTCAGCACAGTGCAAAAGTTCTTTAAAATGCCTATGTCTTTTTTTTTTCTAATTCCATTTTGTTTTAAAGCACATTTTAAATGTAGTTTTCTCATTTAGTAAAAGTTGTCTAATTGATATGGAGCCTGGCTGATTATTTTATTCAGTGTTTTGTTTTGTTTTTTTTTACAATGAAATATTTAAACATTTCACCATACTTTGAATTATTTTCTGAAAGTGTTTATGAATTGTATATGTGTTAGGTTGCATACACTTTTATCCTAATGTGATTGCGTATTTCCTGATTGGAGTATAAATTGAGCAATGTCTAACAGAATTTTAGATGTATTCTTTTAGGAGTCATATTGATGTCTAGAAAACCAGCCTTTGGCAGGAAAAGGGCAGTCCTTATTAGTTTCAGTATTAATCTACACTAACCTGGAACCTGCTGGCTGTATTTTTGTAAAAATTAATTGAAGTCAACACTAAATATGAAAAAAGTCAACTTAATTAAATAAATATTGGTTATTAAATTTAAAGATGGAAATGTTCCATATTGAAAAATTATTCAGGCACTCTTAACCACTTTAACAGCTTCTATTCACTTACAAATACTACATGCATTATATATATTTACTGACAACATAGCTACTTGAAATAAAACTTCATTTTTGTGGTAGAAAAGTATCTTGGAATTCAGTGTAACTTGTTTTTTCCTTTGAGTTTTTAGTTTTTGTTTTTTTAGTTTAGTGATTTTCTGTAATTTAACCCAAATGTTACAGCATTCCAATAATTAAACATACTAGATACATGTTATATGGTAGATTACATGAATTCGAAAGCAAAAGTTCTTATGATTAGTTTCTGTTTATTCTTGAATGGAACGATCTACTACAATGGAATTTTTTTTTTCAAATTGAAAAGTGCCAACAAGAATAATTTTAAAACTTAAAATAGAAGCTATCCTTTGTACCCCAAAATAATTTTATTACAGTTACAATAATAAAAGCTCAAAGAATGCATGAAGACTCACTCAGCTAACTTGATCTTTTGAATCCCATACTGAGGCCAAACAAATCCATTTATGATTGTGGCAGAAAGTGGTTTTAATGTCAGGGTTTCTCCCAAAAGTAAGAAGCTTGATTGAAAGGGGGTAATTATTAAGTTAAAATTAATCTCAAGTTATCTCCCTACATGGCAAACTGTAACATAGTATGTACACTGCAACCTAACCTCAGACTATTCTGATGATCTCTGCATTACAGTGGTTTGACTTAACTTTTTAACATGATAGTGCCAGAACAAAACACATTCAGTAGAATTTGTACTTCAAATTACAAATTTTGATCTTTTCCCAGGCTAGTGATATACAGTACGACACTCACACTGATGGTGGGCAGAGGCACTGAGCCATTGATTCACCGTTGTGAGACCAAGCTGTGATGTTTGGTAGGTTAGATGTATTAAATGCATTTTGGACTTGGGATATTTTCAACTTTCGATGCGTTTATCAGGACATGACTGTTGAAAGTCAAGAAACACCTATCCTGTAACAAATAGTTGGGCCCGAGCCAATCTGACGAGCTGAACTTTCAGCCAGTCACATGCTATAAACTGCCAAAACATGTCCAAACAACGGTAATCTATCTGCCTCTTTCTTATATCCTTTTTCTACCTGTAAATACTGCCTGCCCTTGTTACTGGATAGAGCGCTCTGAACCATTACTATTTCAAGGTGGTACTCAACTCATGAATGTCTTTGCTGACATACACTCAACTAAACTGAAGGAAAAGTAGGTTGATTTGAAGTATGAATGCTCAGGGAAAATACACCTTACAAAAAAATTTCACTAAGGGCAAGGCCAGGAACATCTTAAGGTGTGTCTCAGGAATACAGAAGGAACTGAAATATGTCTCAGTGTATAAGTTCAAGTAGTATTCCCTTGTCTTCATGCCACCCATAACTTCTGAACCAAAAGGACATTTTTTTAAACCTCTTTTCTGCTAAAAGTTATGTTTAGGGAAGGAAAATGGCTTGGCCAAATTTGCTATTCTGTACACTTGCTCTACCATCTCCCTTTCCTTGTAAGCACATATTTGAATCAGTGCTGTACTTGAGAAGTTTGACATAATGGCTAATAAAGGTAAACCTGAGACATTTCTAGGTGTAATGGTTGATACATTGTGTCACTTTGAGAATTTTAGAAGTTTAAGCAGCTCAGCAGGGGGCCAGGGTCCTCACTTTGTAAACATCCTCATCCTGTGCAAGAGGAGCATGGAGATGGTGTGAGTGCTACACCTGCCATAGCAGGGCTAGCCCACTTAGAATATAAGGGAGGAAAAGTGGCTTGCTCTCCCTTCTTGCTCTTGTTGCTTTGTTGTCTTCTACCTTGAAGTATTGCCCCTGTGCCATGCCACTTTGCCTTGCAGCCAGCTGATGATGGACTGAAACCTCCACAAACTGAGCCAAATAAACCTTTCCTTCCTTAATTTGGGGGGTCAGGTATTTGGTCTCAGCAACAAGAGACTGTGCCTAAGATACTAGGTAAATGGATGCACCTCCAGACCATACTTGAAGTAAAATAAATTGGACACATGTAAATACCACATTGTTTCTGGTGTGAGAAACTGGAAATGTAAATAAGGACCAAAATAGATACTGTAAAATAGGAAGAAAATGTTCAAATGGGAAGAGGAATTAAGAAGAGGGGGAAGAAAATAGGAAGGAAGGGAAAAGAAAAAGAAAAAAATGGAAACAGCTTTTGTAAATGAGGGGAAAAAGGGTTGAAGGAAGAGTAGGGAAATGGGAAAATCAAGATATATCATGTACAGGTACAAATTCCTTATGATGAATGTGATCATGTATACCTAAAATGTATCAAACTTAATTAAAAATATATCAGCCTGGTTATAATAGAAATAAGGCGGCCCTTTTTGGTAGTAGCTAAAAATGGCTATAATTCTATAGTGATAGCATGCATGCCTGACAAAATGAATAGAGAATAGGAAATGAAACTGATTCCATGAAAGTAGCGTATGCTCTTGGAGTTCTATTTTTGTTCTCAAATGTCATTAAAAAGATTTCTTCAAAAATGAAACATTTTTGATCTGTAAAATTGGATTTTACATGTGTGTTTGAATGCCAGAATTTCTAAATAAATCCCTTGGTTAGGAAATATAAAAAGTCAAGCCAGGCATGGTGGCGCACACCTTTAATCCCAGCATTTGGGAGGCTGAGGCAGGAGGATCATGTGAGTTCGAGACCCGCCTGGGCCACAAAGTTCAAGGCCCGACTGAACTGCATAGTGAGACCCTGTCTCAAAAAATAGGGCCAGGGATTTAGCTCAGGTGGTGAGTTCAATCTCTGGTACAAAAAAAAAAAAAAAATATATATATATATATATATATATATATATATATATGTGTATATTAGGTTTTTTGTTTGTTTGTTTGTTTTGGCAGCACTGGGGATCAGACTCACAACCTGGCACCTGCCAGACAGGCACTTAAGCCACTGAGTCAAACTTCCGGCCCTAGTTTTTTGAGGCAGGGTCGCACTGTGTAGCTCAGGTCGGCCTTATGCTCGAGTTGTAGCCCAAGCCGGCCTCGAACTCACAACGCTCCTCCTACCTCAGCCTCCCAAGTGCTGGGATTAAAGGTGTGTGCCACCACGCCCAGCTATATATATATATATATAAATAAATAAAAAGACAAACCTTATTTCCTTCAACAACCACCTTCTACTTTGGTTGACTTATACCATATGCTTTAACTTTTCACTAATTTTTTATATTGCCAATGTTTTAGTAAACCTTTTTACAAAAATGGCCATAAATCTGTTTCTTTCCTTTAGGAATCTTTGCCAGCTAACGTGGTTATAAACTCTTGTGGGAACTAGGAGGCTGAGGCAGAATTCTTGCGAGTTTGAGGCTATTCTGAGCTACATAGTTCAAGGCCAGCCTACGGTACAAACCAAGACCCTCAAAAAGCAACAACAAATTATGTGGGACTGGGATATATGTCAGTGGTAGAACACTTGTCTAACATTTACCCTATGTTCAACCTCCAGCATTGCGAAAAGTAAATGTTTTGGGTGTACATAGGATGGAAGATCCCAGGTGAATGTGAGAGTCAAGGATAAAGGCAGGGGAAGAGGCTTCATGTGTCTGAGGAGTGGGGTGAGAGAACAATTAAATGCTTGAAGCTGAGTTCAGCATTCCAGTCAGTGTATAACCTTCTGATGACTGGCAGTTGCCAAAATTGTTGCCGCTTATTCACCAGGTTGATAAACTGACACCTGTTCCTACTATTTGTAGGTTAACAAGAATAATATTTCTAGCTTTTTGTTTAATAAAAGATTCCTGACAAAATGTGAAGGGGTGCAGTCACCTGAGAATATGTGGTAGAACTCATGAACCCACTCAACTTGCCAAACTAAAAACTAAGCTACCACTGAAAATCTCGTGTGAGTCCCAGGATCCAACTCTTAGCATATATGCATATGTAACTGCTACCCAAACATGACTTCAGTAAATTTAAACATTCACCATATTTTACAATCACACCTCCTTTGGCCCTTCACACTTTAGGTCTTAATCCATTTCATTGGACCACTAAAACAAGCACAGGCAGAACTTTTTCTCTTCACAGACACTGCTTAAGAGTAATGTTGACACACAGTAGTCACACAATGGAGAAAACTATTACTAGACATTTTGTTACCTTGTTGGGTTGATTATTCCTGATCCTCTCCAGTTTGTGTCTCTTCTGTTTGAAAGAGCAGTCCTCCAGGCTGAATTCTTGGTGACAGTACAAAACTCCAGAAAAGGAATTTGGCTCAGATCAGGAGCCCTTAGGACTCCGTAAGTGGAGGGGAGGAATATGGCATGAATAGAACTGTCCTACATCCACCCAAGTGGTTTGGGAGCTTGGGCAGAATGGCCCAGAAAAGGAGTGATGAAAAAGTCAGACGTTCTCTATGACATCTACCCATTCCCAAATGTGTACCAGCTGTAAATATCTGTACGGCCATACTATGTTTTAATAGCTATCACTGGTTCTATTAATTGGTAGTCAGTAGTCAGTATTCATGTCTTTTTTTTTTCCATGTTCATGTCTTACCAATCAAGTAGTTTGAATATTGTGCTTGCATAGCCCCATGAAGTACATGTGGGGTTTTTTTTATAAATATTTAAAAGTGAAATGGAGGGCCTATATGATTCATACATGATCGACTTCATAGGGTTATGAATGCTTTTGTCAATGGGCATTTGGGTCATTTTTGCTACTTCTGTATTTTCCCCAAAATAAGACTGCATCTTATATTAGACTGCAATAGGGCTTACATTCAGGGAATGTCTTCTTTTTTTATTCATGCACAACAGTATTCATGTACAAACATCTACATTTATTCAAATATAGTCATGTCATCTTCTGGAACATTGTAACTCTCCAAACCCCAAATTCCAGCCTGAGTTCTCAATCATTTCATTTCCTGTAGAATCATTTGGCGCGGTCTCTCATGTCCGGCAATAAAGCTCTCCTTAAACGTGCACTTCTTGTCCAGCCAGCCTGTTCACAGTGAATCGTTACACCACATGACACGTTGAATTAGAAGATTAATATTAGACACAACCACACCCATTATCAAGTGTGCACGGTATTCATGCATTGTGTCTACTCCCAACTGGTCAGTCAGCAATAAATCTCAAGTTCATCTGTTTACATAGATGTTTACCTCTCATTCAAAGGCACCGGCTTGGATATTTTAAAATAATTATAATGTATATTATTTAAGTATTAAGGTGAAAATTATGAAATTCAGTGTCCATCATGTGTTGCAATAAATGTGACCATCTGGCTGACAGTCTTAGTCGGGGCTTACTTTTGTGGTAGGGCTTATATTATGAGCATCCTGAAAAGTCACACTTGGGCTTTTCTGGGTAGCTTCTATTT
>RJWM01033051.1:0-20949 GCA_004363535.1 Dasyprocta punctata | reverse complement strand
CCCCACTCAGCGCCCTCACGGTTCATTTCAGGCGTGGAGCGAGTGTACTACGGGCCATCCAGATCCTGGGGACACAAGTACGAGTGAGCAGCATCTGAGTCTGGAGACTGAGTAGGGAAGACCCACCCTCAGTCGGGGAGGCCTCCATGGAAGAAAAGGACGCAGGCCAGGGACAGCTCAGTGAGAGAGTGCGAGGCCCAGGCTCCATCCTGGCACAGGACAGGAAGAAGGAGAAGAACAAGGAAAGGGGCGGGGGAGGGGAAGAGGGGGAAGAGAAAGAGAAAGGAGGAGCGGGAGGAGGAAGGGGAGGGAGACAGGAGGAGAAGACAGGAGAGGAAGAGCCCAGGTTCTCCAGCCACTGGACTCCGGGACTTGCATCAGTGCCCACTGGGCTCTCAGGCCCTTGGCCTCGACAGAGAATTACCCCATTGGCTTCTCTGGTTCTGAGACATTCAGACTTGGACCAAGCCACACAGCCAGTTCCCTGGTTCTCGGGTCTATTGCACATGGGCCAAGTCCCCTAATGAACAGTCCCATCCGCCCATCCACCCGTCTATCGGTTCTGCCGGTCGGTAGGGCCCTGAATAAGACAATCACTTGGAGAACCGACTGTTGACACCCACGTTCAGGAGCAGCACCCGTCAGAACGTTCCCGCACACTTCCTCCTCTCCACACAGCACCCACTGCACTCAGACAGAGCCCAGAGAGCAAGGCTGCACGTCTGGAGGCAGGGCTCCCCCAGGGGAAGGCAGACTGCGGGGGGCGGGGGGTCTGAAGTTGTCACACACGTGGGAGCGGGGCCGGGCGGGGTGTGAGCGTCTGCCCGACAGGACCAGCCTGAAGTGCTGCCCTGCCCAAAACAGGCCATGGAAGGCAGGCCTCCCACCCCATCACCTCTGTGCCACCCTCACAGCCCGCTCCCCGCCGCGGCAGGGCCTGAATATCCACGGGGTGGCGCCTGACACACTAGCTGAAGGTAAATGAATGGTAGTTGGTGGCTCTGTCACAATACACTGCCACAAACAATAACTCTCACAAATCCTGGGAAAAGGATGTGTTCTCTTCTAGCAGACAAAGAAACCAAGGCATTGAGAAGCTCACTCATTTCCCCAAGCGATGGGAGCTTCATCCCCAACAGTCAAAATGTGGAGCAACCCACGTGCTCACTGGGAGACGCGTGTGCCAACGCACATGTACAGAGAGTAAAATGTGGTCTGGCCACACAATGGAATACTAGTCAGCCTTAAAAAGAGAAGCATTCCCAAAAACATATGCTGGGGGAAAGACAAACGGTGCTGGGAAAACCGGCTACCCACGTGAAGAAGACGGAATCTAGACCCATATTTTTCACCATGTATTAAACTAAAATCAAAATAGATCGAAGATCTAAATGTTAAAGCAAACAACCTGCTGGAAGATAAAATAGAGAAAATTCTTGAAAACCCAGGCATAGGTACAGACTGTTTCCATAGAATCCCAGTTGCGTGGGGAATAGAACCAACAATCAATAAATAGAATCATATCAGATCACATCTGCACAACAAAAGAAACAAACAACAGAGTAAAAAGAAAACCTACAAAATGAGAAAAAGTTTTGCCAGTTATTCCTCAGACAGAGGACTAATAACTAGAATATATAAAGATCTCAGAAAAATTAGACACCCCAAAATAAAGGACTCAATCAAAAAGTGGGCAAGTAAAATGAATAGATACTTCACAAAAGCACAAATGTCCAATAAACACATGAAGAAATGTTCCACATAACTGGCCATTAAAGAAATGCAAATTAAAACAACACTGAGATTCCATTTTACCCAAGAAAATGAGGCCATCGTCAAGAAATCAAACACTAGCAAATGGTAGAGAGGCTACAGGGAAAAACCTTTTTACATTGTGATGGAAATGTAAACTAGTGCAACCACTATGAAAATCAGTATGGAGATTCCTCAAAAACCTAAAACTAGAGGACTCAATATGGACCGCCTTCCCGGGTCCTGACCACAGGACCTTGGAGGAGAACCAGAAGGGCCCCCCGAGGGGCCCCCGCCCAGCCCGAGCGGCACCGGCGCGCGGGCTTGGAATCAGGGACAACACTACTCCCCTCCCCCGCCCCGTCAGCAACCTGCTGTTTCGGAGGTCTGGCTGGATTGATAGCAACCAAGGAACATCAACCAACTTTTGTTTTGTAGATTGGGCTCTGGTCAGCAACCCAAGCATCTCTTTACAGCAGGCAATGTAGCAAGTATGGGGGATTCTCTTCTGCCTTGTCTTTTATTATTAATAAAATATTAAAAAAAAACCCTAAAACTAGAAATTCCATTTGGCCCAGATGTTCCCCTTCCAGGCATCCTCCCAAAAGGGCTGAAGACATCACTCACAGTGACCAGGCGCCCACGCTCACAGCAGCACAGCTCGTAACAGCTGATGACGGACGCAGCCTCTATGTCCACCGGCAGACGGATGGCTAAAGAAAATGTGTATTTACGCACTGCCATAAAGACAGACAGATTTAAGTCATTTGTAGAAAGAAGGCTGTATCTTGAGACCCTAACATTAAATGATATAAATAGGACACACAAGCTTAAATATTGCCTTGTTTCTCATACATGAGAAACCCCAATTATATATAAAGATCAAAATAGTAGGTAACAGAAAGTGGGAGATAGATCTTTTTCAAAGGGGAAGGGGTTCAAGAGATGGAGGGAGATGGAGGTGTGGGGAAGAAGACGAAAAAAGGAATTAAGATGTGCGCGCACCAGCTCCCCACAAGGAACGCAAGCCTCGCGTCCTGCCAACGCGGACTAACAAAGGGAAGAGGAGACTCTGATGCCTGTTAGCAGGCAGAGGAACCTTGAAGCCCTGTGCTGACTGAGATAAGCCAGTCGCAAACAGACAAATCCTGTGCAATTCACTTACACGTGGAGCCCAGAGGAATCAGAAGAGAGGACCGCACTCACCAGGGGCTGGGGACGGAGAATGGAAAGGCTTCCTGAGCACAAAGTCTCCGTCTGACAGGATGAGAACAGTTCTGGGGTGGATGGGGGCGCTGCATGCACCATGGTCTGAATATGTTTAGTGCCACCGAACTACACATTTAAAGTGGTGAAGGTGGTAAATTTTATCATGTGTAGTTGACCGCCATAAAAATAAATGACCAGGCTGGTGTTCAGTTCCAGTCTCCCACAACCGAAACCAATGCTCCCTGAGTTACCCTCCAGACCTAGGACCTAAACGAAAGCACTGCAACCCTTAAAACAAACTGAGCTTCAGGAAATTTAAACTAATAAAAGTCGCACGCAGCCCCATCTGTGCCTCGGGGCCTGGTGGGGATGCCAGATCCTCCTGGGAGGCCTCAGCTCACACCAGCCTGGGGTTTTCAAACCAGATTTCACAGCTCACTCAAATTCCGTTTCCTCCTCAAGGTGGAGGCCCCGGCGGTATCCTCTGGGCCTGGAAGACCCCGGAGGCCCCTGTGAGGAAGCCTCAGCCCCCAGTGTGGCACTATTGGAAAGTTATGGAGCCTGGAAGAGGCAGGGCACAGCAGGAGGCCCCTCAAGCAGTGTCCTCACGGAGACTGGGGTTCTGGCCTCATCCTCTTCCTCTCTGTGGCATCCGGCCCTGAGGCGAGTGGCTGTGCTACATCACAGGCTCCCACCATGATGTGCGGCCTAATCAGAGGCCCAAACACCATGGGATCAAACCAGCCCTGCAATGACACCCCCAATACAAACCTTCATTCCTCTGTAGAAGCTGGTTGTCTCATCTGTCTGTTATCATGATGGGGAGCGGCTAGGAAGAGCGGAGTACTGTACAAAGGCGACTGGGGTAGGGAGAATGCCTCAAACATTTAAGGAAGGACAATTACACAAACACGCCAGAAAAGAATAACAAAACTTGGTGTTTTAGTCACTTTTTTCTCGTTACTAGAACAAAACACCCAACACCCAAAGTTGAGGAAGGAAAGGCTCATTGAGCTCACAGTTTGTGGAGGTTTCAGTCCATAATCAGCTGGCTCCAAGGCAGGGAGGTGTGGCAGAGGGACAATCACCTGTAGAGGCAGAGGACACCAAAAGCAACAGGAGAGAAGGGAGGAGCAAGCCTCTTTCCCTCCCTTATACTGTATCCAGGCTACCCCCCCTAGGGTGGGTATAGCACTCACACCCCCAACCCCAGCACTAGATAGTGAACCAGTCACAAACTCTAGATTCAGCTGGCTCCAAAAAGCCCACCCCCATGACCACATGAGGCTTTGGGAGGACATCCAGATACAGACCGTAACATTCTGCTCCTGGACCCCAAAGACCCATGCACATCCCTTTATGTAAAAGGCATTTAGTCCACCTCTAAGAGTTACCCAAGTCCTAACAGTTTCAGCGTTGCTAAAAAGTCCAAGTCCCAAGTCTCCTCCACGATGTAAGGCAAACTCTCAACTGTGGGCCGCTGTACAAATGAAAAGAAAGTTAAACACCTCCAACACACAGTGGCACAAGATAAACATTACTTTTCTGAAAGGTACAAACAGGAATACAAATGATGGGACCAAAGCAAGTCCAAAATTCAGCAGGGCAGCTATTAAATCCTGTAGTTCCACGTGCAGCATCCAAGGCAACCTGTGGCAAGATGCGTGCTCCAAAGGGCTTGGGTGTCTCCACCCCCATGGCACTTTCAGAGGTGACAGCCCCTGAGCTTCCCTCTCGGACCCCTCTGCTCCCTCTCTGCAGCTTCTCTCAGACAATCCATCTTCATGGTTTCTCCAAACTTTTGGGGTCTGCACTGCACCTTTGGCTTCACCCTCACAGCTTCACACACTGCCCTTTCAGGGGCACACTGCCTGGCCTCTTAGGCCTTCTGAAATCTGGGTGGAAGTCTTGCTAATCTCACAACTCTTGTCTTCTGCATGCGCCTAAAACCAGCACCACGTGGGTGATGACAAGGTCTGCCGCCAGCTGGAGCAGTAGCCAGGCTCTCCTCTCTCTTGGCTGCGGGGGTTGAGTCCTGGACTGCTGAGCTCTCTGAATCCAATTCAGAGGAGCAGATTCTCTATGCTGCTGCCATTCCAGAACATAGTGTTTTGCAGCTTTCTTCTCAAAGCAAAGTTCTTCATTTTTGTGTTTTTGAGCCTGCAAAAGGTGGAGTCCTGTTCCTTCTTGCGATGCCCACAGACCATCTTTTCTATTGTCTTGTTCCTTCTCAGTAATCAAGATCTCCTGTGCTCTATCTTTGCAGTGCACAGCTCTACTGAAGCTTCCCTTCTGGCCGAACTCACAACATTTTAAATCATTCTGCTGGGCTTTGTTCTTGATTCTCAACATAGGTTTGGCTAAAAGCCCCTAAACAGTAGCCATACCGCAGCCTTAACATTCAACTGCCTTGAAATTTCTTCTGTCAGATTAATTAGTCTGCCACCCTTAATCTCAGTCTCAGACAAAGTCTCTGGACATGAACAAAATGCAGACAAACTTTCTGCCAAACCATAACACACATCATCTGGAGTCCAACAGCCAATGCAGTCCTTCTTCACAGCAGAAACCTCCCAAGATTGGTCTTTACTGGCAGAATTTCTATCACCCTTCTGCTTCTGAGCTCTGACCAGACTCTCCCATATCGAACAGCCTACAGTGTTCCAACTCTACTCTTTCAGGTGACATCTCTGAACCTTTCCAAACTCTTCCTACAAGCCATTCCATTCCCAAAGGCTCCTGAACCACATGGTCAGATATAGTTACAGCAATGACCCCACTTCTCTGGTACCAAATTCTGTCTGATTTACTTTTCTCTCATTGCTGAGACAAAATACCCAATACCCAAAGTTAAGCAAGGAAAGGTTTATTTAGCTCACAGTTCGTAGAGGTTTCAGTCCATAATCAGTTTACTCCAAGGCAGAGGCAACAGTTCATAGTGATGAAAGATACCAAAAGCAACAAGAGCAAAAGAGAGAGGTAAGCCTCTTTTTCTCCCTTATACCGTCTGTAAGCAGGCTACCCGCCCTAGGGCAGGTATAGCACTCACACCCCCAATCCCAGCACTAGACAATGAACCAGTCATAAACACTAGATTCAGCCACCTCCAAAAAGCCCACCCCCATGACTGCATAAGGCTTTGGGGGGATACTTGGAATAAAGAGTAGGTCTTTAATTACATACAGTTAGCTTTATGGGAAAATCACTACATCGTCCTTATTTTTTTCATGTCCCCAAACCAGAGCACACTTCAAGGGCAGCGAGTGATCCAAGGACTGAAGGACAGACAAACTCACCGTAACAGGAGGAGACCTGTGGCCTCTGAACCCTGCTGTGCTGGGCTGCGTGTAGCCACTGCAGGCCCAGATCACCAAAGCCGAGCCCCTGAGAGCCACAGAGAGGACGAGGCGAGCGGCTGGCAGTGGCACGGTAGGGGCTGGAGGAATGCTGCCCTCCTGGCCTGGCTCTCCTCCCCTCACCCCACTGGGGGATGTGCTAGAGCCCCAGCCTCACAAACACAAGCAATGGCCAGCGCAGATTCAAACACAGCAGCAGGCCCGGGGCTACGTCATTGGTCTCGCTGGCTCCACATGACTCAGAGTGCTTCTGCAACTCAGGGTTCAGCCAGGGCTCCAGACTTCAGGAGGGGGCTCAGCCACTCAGAAGGCTTCTCAGTGAATCCAGCCCCAAATTGGTCATCTTGGATGTGGGAACACTTCCCAAAAAACTGCTCTAGGAAGGACCCCAGTCAGGCCAGCAGGAATGCTCGCATCCACCCTAGACATGAGTTCGCTGGAAGACATGGCAGCCAGACAGATGGTTTTTTAACGTTGATAAACTGAGGAGTGGGAGTAAAGAAGACCGGATGTAGGGAATAAGTCACCTAACGCGTAGTGGGGAGGTCCCAGAGCAGATGGCTCAGCAGGGGCAGTGCTCCTCCCCTGCACCCTGCAGCACGGCCTACACCCCCTTTCCAGCACCCTGTCAGCCACTGACCTGCATAGTGGCACATCAGCCAGAACTCGTTTCCCATCTCCAACGTGGGGGTTCAAGAAAGCTGTCTCCAAACAACGGCAGCCATGAGTCCACCACGTGGACTTACTCTGCGTTAACTGCAGCATCTTGAGGTCCTCCCCAAGCAAGACCTTTCTAGTAAACCTGCCCAACAAGGGGCAGTCTGGCTGCACAGCCGTCGGCCCCTCGCTCTCGGGAGCCCCGTCAGAAACTTCCTGGTAGTCAGGGAGCCCGCAAAAGGGGACATCGGGACCAGCACTGTGGGTGAAGGGGAGACTCGGGGTTCAGACCAACAGATGCACCTGACGCACGGCTGGGACTGACACCCGGCTGTCACAGTGGACACGTCACCTGCATTAACAGACGAGGGCACTGTGACTCCACGCTAAGGGGAGGCCAGCGCAGTCCCCACCCATGGCCCTGCCTGGCACCTGCCCCCACACCTTCTCCAGCCACCTCTTCCAGACAAGAAACACAGGAAGCCAGCCGTCCTCCATGCCAAGATACGCAGTTCTTGGCTACTGCAGATGCCACCCAAACTGTCACGCGCGGCCCGGCAGCTGCTGCCCTAACGGCATTCAGGGGCAGGGCTCACTCCTCCGGCTGGACAGCAGGCAGCTTGGCTGATGGTTACACCCCAAACAAGGGTTCTCTCCACAAAGGCCACCGATGGCACCCCTGACACTGAGTGTAGTTAGTGCCTTCGTCCAAAACCCCAGACACTGTCCTTCCTGTGGCTGCAGGCATTTAAGGCATCTGCTCCAACGCAAGCGTCACTCGACTGCAGTGGCCTCTCAAGCCACTGACTCCTCACATGATTCGCCAACTGTGAGATGCAAGGTTCGGAGTCCAGGGGACTTCCAGCAGGACAGCACCAGTGAGCGGAAAGGCTCGGCTGGGTGAAGGACGCGTGCCTTCGTGCCGGCTGCCATCCTGCACTGCTGTGGGGGCCCACTGCGGATTCCTAGGTTTCTGCCTCATTTCTCATGTCCTTCTGTTAGATGGCACCTTACACCATGCCACTGGTGTGTCCCCAGTGCCCAAGTCTTGCTTCTGACCTCCCCAGGCCCATACACCTGCCACCGTGGACCTCCTCTTGCACACATAGCATAGCTACTTCCTGGGGACACAGATCTACTTCCAGCCACTCCAGGTACAGAACACCACAGACTGGTCTCCAGCAGCACCTCCTACTTCCCCAGCTGTATTTCCCACTGCTTTGCAGGGTCAGTTCTCTGCTCCTGTCAAGGAAACTTTCCAGTGCCATTCACATGTCCCATGCAAGCTTCATCCATCCTGACGTCCCCAGTCCAAACTTAGGGCACGTCTACTTGCTGCATCAGGCCCTTCCTTGCGCGCACACCCAAAGGCAGTGGAATCAGGACTTGGAGAGACACCTGCGCTCCCGCATCCATCACAGCGTCGTCCACAGTAGCCAAGATACGCAGTTAACCTCAGTGAGCAGCAGAGGAGTGGCTGGGAGAAATGCGGAACCCATGCACAATGGATCCCACGCTCAACTAAACCATCACGAATTCCTGCCACTCGCCACAGTGTGGATGAACCTGGAGGACGTTACATGAAGTGAGATAATCCGGGGACACAAAGGCACTTACCACAGGATCTGCCTTTTACACGGAATCTTTTTGATCTGTGTGTTCTCAGGGAAGTAGAGAGTAGAAGAGTGGTTCCCAGAAGCTGAGCAGGGGAGGATGGGGAGAGGCTGGCGGAGGGAGCACAGTCATAGTCTGACAGGAAGGGTCGGTTCTGGGGTTCATCCCAGTAGCAGACCGACAAGAGCCGGCAATGTACGCTGCAGAACAGCTGGAGAACTTCGAATGCTCTCATCGCCAGTGAAAAGCAGTTAAGAAGATAGATGTCAGTTACCCTGACTTGACTGTGATACAATATATATGTTTTGAAACATCATATTCTATCTCAGAAATATATACAATTATTATGCCAATCATAAATAAAAATTTTTAGAATGATATCAGCCCAAACAAACCTCTCTGGCCTCCATCTTTTTATTTTTATTTTTTTAATGATACTGGGACTGAACTAGGGTCTTTGCACTAAGCTACATCCCCTGTCCTTTTTACCTTTATTTTTTTTTTTTACATGACAGTGTCTCATTAAGTTGCTAATTTGCCCCAGTGGGGTTCCAACTTGCAACCTTCCTGCCTCAGCCTCCAGCAGTCCTGGGATTACAGCTATGGGCCTCTTTTTGTATTTAGTGTCTGCACATAGAAATTAGTTCTTTTTTATACCACGATCTTCTTCACTGTCCAATGAAACAACCTAACGTATCTGATATTATTATCACTAATATGGATTTATTAGTTTATTTTCCATTAGGAGATAAAAAGATTCAACTTCACTGTGCACCTGCTCAGCGCCTGCCCAGGGCCAGGCCGGTGAGAACAGACCGTCTTCTGTCAACTGCCTGCCCCGAGGACAGGGCAGGGTTCTGGCTGTCGCCATCCTGTCGTTAGCCCCACAGCAGCGGCACAGTGCTGATGCCGAGTGACCTAAATGGAGCCAACGGAATTCCTTCCCCAAAACGCTAAGGTGGAGAGGAAGACAAGGAGAGAGAGAAGAGACAAGCAAGACCGAAACTCAGCAGCCCTGGCGACCAATGCTCACCTCGACTAAAGCACGAACTCAAGAGCCGTGGGCAGCCACGGTCCATCTGTGACGTGGCCCCAGTACCAGAAATGGCTGTGGCCTGCTGAGAAGGAGAACAGGAGTACAGACGAAGGCGAGACGCATGCCTGCAGATACCCAGCACAGCCCAGCGCTCCCCAGCACCCTCGCTCCTGGCCCCGGCCCCTTGAAACCAACTGCACCTCCAGAGGACATCCTGCACCTTTGTAACAAATTCCATTTTCACTGCCACCACTGCAGCTGGTTCCCGTCACACACACGACAGCAAGCAGCAGAAAGGGCGCACGCCAGGCGTTCCGCGAATGCCCGCATGTTGACTGACTTATCACCAAGACCTCTGTTCAGACAGCACTGGAACCTTCCACTTAGCATCTGGCACTGAGTGCTGTGCAGTGAAGACCTCTGACCCGATGGCCCATCTATCAACCACATGCGTGCTCATCAACGCGAGTGCTACTAGCCGTCTCTGCCCACAGACCTTGGCAGGCACCTAGACGTGCAATATTGGGACAGCACAGACCAGACGCTAGGAGCGTTTTGCCCCCATCCTGCGACTTTCACTACAGAAGAGCAGAAAACCATGAAAAATAAGCGCAGTGCAACATCAAGATCTTGGTGACATATCTGGGACAGCTCTCAGCAGCCGCATGCCCTGAGCGAGGCGCTCAGCCTCTGAGCCACATCGGATCAGACACTGTCACTGCTGCCAGCTCTGCTGGGGTCAGAGAGCACAGTCCTTGTCTAGGGCTCTCTGCCTCTCTGGCTGTATTTCCGAAGGGATGGACTACGGGAAGCTACAAAACGGAGGGCAGCAAACTACAGCTCAGGAGGCAGCCCTCACCCGCAGCTTGTTTCTGTAAATAAAGTTTTATTGGTACAGAGCCACACCCACTCACTGCTCTATTGTCTACACAGGTTTCTGCGCTGTGACAGCTGGGTTGGGTGGGGCAACAGAGACCATGTGGTCTACAAGGCCTAAAACGTTATCTGGCCCTTTTCAGAAGTTTTTATATCTGAAAGATACCAATAAGGGACCAGAGATTTTAGTTCAGTGTCATAAGTGCCTGCCTAGCAAGCACAAGGTCATGAGTTCGATCCCCAGTACCAAAAAAAAAAAAAAAAAAGATACCAATAGGTGTGCTCTACAGGAAAACAGTATCTAAGGTGACAAATTCAAGGAATGACAGATCAGTTTCTTCAAGGACTTATCAGATCCTTTTTATAGGCAAGAGCTATGAATCTCGAAGAAAGAAGCACATTCTTGTTTTTTTCTTTTTTTATGGAAAAGCAACTGTATTTAATGGTGAAAAACAAAAACAAAACAAATTTTTTACAAGAGCAACAAAATATGAAATAGTGATAAATCTCATCACAAAATTTGCAAGACCTATATACAGAAAACTAGAACACATTATGGAGAAATTAAAGATTTCAAGACCTATTTTTTTCAAGCAGAAACAAAAAAATGTAATTCAAAAAGCAAAATTGAATCCAAGTATCAAATAATAAACATTCTCTTTTTCTTTTACTCTAACTGTCCCAATTAATTTTTATATATAGATAGGTTTTGTTTCTGTTCATCACACCAGTGCCACAATGCGATAGTCACATATATGTGATTTATTCAGTTCACTGAGAAGCATATTCTCAGCACTCATCCATTTGAGGGTGAAAATGTCTAGTTTGTTATTCTTTATAGCTGAGTAGTATTCCATTACATAGAAATACCACATCTTTTTTATCCATTCCTCAGTTGAGGGGTATTTAGGCTGCTTCCACGATCTAGCAATTATGAATTGGGCAGCAATGAACATCAATGAACATACATCACTATGATGAGATATTTTTAGTTCTTTTGGGAAGATACCCAGAAGGGGAACAGCTGGCTCAAATGGGACCTCCAATCCTAGCTTTCTGAGGAATCTCCACACTGACTTCCACAGTGGTTGCACCAGCCTGCATTCCCACCAGCAGTGGAGAAGGGTTCCTTTTTTGCCCACAGCCCCTCCAGCATTTGTCATTGGTTGGCTTCATAATACTAGCCATTCTTTCTGTGGTGAGGTGGAATCTCAGTGTTACTTTCATTTGCATCTCTTGAATGACCAGTGCTGTTGAACATTTTTTCACATATTTATTTTCTGTTTGTACTTCTTCATCGGAGAAGTGTGTGTTCATCTCAGATGCCCATTTTTGGATTGGATCTTTAAATCTTGGAGGACTGATTTTTTTAAATTCTTTATAGGTTTTCAATATTAATCCTTTATCTGAGGGACAGCTGGCAAACATTTTCTCCCACGTTGTGGGTTATCTCTTCACACTATTGGTGGTTTCTCTTGCTGTGCAAAAACTTTTCAACAGGATGAGACCCCATGTGTTGATTCTTTGCGTTAACTCCTGTGCAGTCTGGCTTTTATTCATAAAGTCTTTGCCCACACCAATGTCAAGAAGCACATTCTCCTAGGAATTAAACACCAAGCCCTTTTCTTTGCAGACATTGTGGGAGGCCAGTGACCCAAAGTCCAGTGGGGTCCCAGCCTGGAAAGAGGAGAAAGTCAGCCCAACTCCACCATGTTGCAGCCCTGTTAGAAGCCCAAATGCAACAGGACCGCAGTACGCTCTGCCAGCCACAGGCAGGCGAGAGTGACCCTTCCTCCTGCTTCCTGTCAGATACTCCCGAGGCGTCTCCTCCCACGCCGGGAGCTGCTCAGAGCACAGACAGAGGGCTGGAGGAGTCTGCTGTTCCCGAGAACCCACCTTAGCCTTCGTGGAGAAGCACACAGCTGCAGGCTTCGTGGAAGCTGCGAGAGGTTCCACTTCTTCCAATAAAGGAACCACTTGGTCCAGGCACAACTGTGCATGCCTGTAGTGCCTGCACTCTAGTAGGCTGAGACAGGTGGGTGACGAGATCAAGTCCTGCCTGGGCAATTTGGTGAAACCTTGTTGCAGAAAAAAATAAAAGGGCTGGGGGTGCAGCTCAGTGGCAGGTCAGCCATGTGCAAACACACACGTGTGCGCATGCGCACACGCCAGTTCATCCTGACTCTGGGGGACACACAGGCACCACGCCCAAAGCCTTAATGAACCCCCACACTATCTAGGCGTGAAAGGGCCCCCAGCAGACCACCTTCTCACAGAAAGCCATTCCACAAGCCCCGGGCCCTGGAGGGCATACGGGGCCCCGTCCCACACCCCACTACAGGCCATGTGCCCACTCCTCACGTGTATGCCCTGTGCCCTGGCCCTCGCATACGGTACCCATGGCAGTGATGGGGCACAGTCACCAGGGTCCCCAAGGCCAGTTAACAACTCATTTAAACACAGCTCTCCTGGGTGTGACTCACACCATGGAAGTACTTGGGCAAAGCCTAGTGGGTCCAGAGGCAGAGGCCAAGACCCTAACATAGGTAGCAGCAATGGCGGTGTCCTGCCTCGATGGGATGTCCAGGCAGGACCCTCTGTCTAGTGACCAGATCCTAGCCTAAAGCTACCCAGAGACCCACAGCCATGACTCCTTAGCACAAAATGACACTTGTCACCTTGAAAATTCCAAGCATTTTAGGAGCTGAATACTTACATACCAGCAAACTGGCACAGAGGCCAAATAACGCATTTCACAATATCACAGCGCTTCCTGGGAAACTTGGAGCTTCCGAGCAGGGGCAGCGAGCCCAGGAGCCCTGAGTGTGCCATCGCAGTCCTTCCAGTGAGCCCACCTCATCTCTGCACTCCTCCACCTGCCTGCAGGACGGCCACCGCGCAAAGCTCAGGGCTCTGCTGTGGACAGGACGCCATCGTTCCGCACAGCTCTAGACCCAGCCCACGGCTTGGCGCTTCCAAAGTCAACCTAGGTCAACCTAAGGGAAAGCCACGAGGTGCCCCGAGCCAGTCCGGAGGGCCGCGGTGGGTGCTTGCTGCGCAGAAGTAACTGGGTGGGGCTATGTAGGAGCCACACGTCCCTTTCAAGGGTAGCTGCAGGGCACCTTGGCTGCCAAGTGCCTGCCTTCCTGCTGGGTGAATGAGCAAGCAGAGTCCCAGGTGGCACCCTGAGGCTGTCCCTGACACTGCCAAGCCTTGAAAACAAAGTGCGAGAAAGAGATGCGCCTCTCGAGAACCCGCCATGTTGGGTCAGGGAGGAGCCAACCAGAAGACAACTAGCCTGCCTTCCTGGTGAGTGCGCATGACCTATGCAGACTCCAGGAAGAGAACGAGATGTGCCTCTTGTAGGCCTACCAGTGTGCGGGCTAAGAATCAAGGACACCCCCCACCCCCTCCCCCGTAAGCAACCTGCTGGTTCGGAGGACCAGCTAAGTTGATAGCAACTACGGTACACAAAGCAACTAAATGCTTGTATTGTTTGGCTGATTTTGCAGGCCTGGGGCCAGCAGTCTGAGCATCTATTGGGAGGATGACAGTACGCAATGTAGCAAATATGGGGGATTTCCTTCTATCTTGTCTTCAAGGCCCAATATTGTTCTCACTGTTTTGCTTTATTCTGATTAATTGTTTTTTGCTTTATTTGATATTCTGTTTTGATTGGTTTTATTCTGTTTTGTTTTTGGTTTGATTTTACTATACCTGATGGAATGGTCAACTATTCTGAAAATAACAAGGTATACTATAGTAGCTATTGTTTTCTTAGTATCTTGCTTTGAAGTTTTGTACTAGTTCTACTGCTTTGTTTTGATTGACTTTGTTCTGTTATGTTTTGTTGGATTTTACTATCTTTAAAATTACAAAACAATGTAAAAAAAAAAAAAAGAAAAGAAAGCAAATTGTGGTACCAGAGGTCACAAACCATGGCACCTCGGGGGAGGGGCAGGCAGGCAGCAGGGATGGCAGGCTGGGGGTGAGGACGAAGACCTACAGCCAAGGGGAGGCACAAATTCTGACAGCAGGGTGAGTGCAGCTGTCTCCAGCCCATAGGTCAGCGAGCCCAGACCTTCTGACTCTTTAAAAAGGTGCTGTGAGCCCTATTTATGTGAAATCTCCTCATTTTCACATGTTGGCATCCAATTCACATTTTTAAAAGACACAGTCCATGCCAAATACAACATCTGAGCGCCAGATTTGGCCTGTGTGCCATCAATCTGCAAGCTCTGCATAAAAGTTCGGCTTAAAAATTTACCAGTAATGTGCAAAACAGATCCTGTCCGGCATCGCTGTCTCTGAGACACAGGGAGAGGGGTCAGGAGCAGGGCAGGGGTGTCAGCATCTGTTGCCCAAATTACTTGGTGAGAACTGGCAGTTCACATTTCCATTTGGACAGAAGAGCTGCCTCCAACCAGCCTTCTCAGCATGTCCTCTTTCCTCTATCCGAAAGCAAGATTTTTCCCTTTTGTCAATAAAAGTGTTTTCTTCTGTTAAGCTGCAGAAAGCAGAGACTGAATCCACAGAAACCGTGCCTCCTTATCTGTCACCTAGAACCTCTCTCTCTCTCTGTTTCGCCCTCACCCCTCCTCCTCTCTCTCTCCCTCCCTCTCTCCCTCTTCCTCTCTCTCTCTCTTCCCCTCCCCTCTCTTCCGCTCTCTCCCTCTCTCCCCCATCTGTCTCTCCATCTCTCTCCCTCTCTCTCTCTCCTCTCTCCTCTCTCCTCTCTCCTCTCTCCTCTCTCCTCTCTCTCCTCTCTCTCTCTCTCTCTCTCTCTCTCTCTCAAGCCTAAATCCCTTCTCTCGCAATCATCGGCCGGCACATCTCCCCCAGCCCCGAACACCTCCTCCCCGAGAGATCAAGGCTCCCGGAGGCGCCTGCAGCCCCTCCAAACAGCTCTAATTGTTAGAAAGGCCTTGCAGACCCAAGCTCTCATAAGTGTAGCCCCAGTCGGGTTAAGTTTGTTGTCAGTGACTTCATGGCGACTCCCACCAACCCCCATCCTCAGTGAGAGCTTGAAGAGAAGGGCCACAGTTCAGCACATCTCTCCCAGTCTCCCGGCCAGCTGGGTTTCCAGCCTTAAGGGCAAAACTTTTCCCTTAGTAAACCGCAGGCCCCTACATGTTGCACTGAGGATGGCACCTGGTCACAGGTAGATTCTTTGAAGAAAACCATGACCCTACTCCCCCGCCCCATGGACTGCCGAAGCTGACGGCTGCCTACTTCATCAGTAACACCGGCAGCATGGTAGACCCTCATCAACAAACACAGCCTGCTCTCTACCCTCTCCAAAGCCCACCCACAGGGCGTCATATTTATGAGGTTGTTTGCAGGGCGACCCTTCCATTCCTCCAGCTCAAAAAGCTCAGATGCCCACTAGAGTCCAAAAGGCAGCCACAGCGGGCAAAGTGGGCCAGCAAGTGCTGGAATGCACTGGAACTGCACCCCTTAGAAAGGGCCGGCCAGCGGTTTGCCTCTGAGAATGACATTCCCACTCTGCAAGAAGAGCCAGAAGTCTGGATTTTTATGCAAACTCTCCTGCATCTTTAAAAACTCTCTTGATTTTAAATGTTGGAAATGAATTCATTTTTGTAAATGTAGCAAAGCCAAACAAAACATGCTAGCGGTTTAACCTCGCCTGGGAGCTGCTGGGTTCGCTGCAGATCTTCTCAATTTCATCCTTGGCTCCAATCAGGCCCCCAGAATCTGAGTAAGAATAGCTCGAGCACTCGGGGAGCGCAGCCCACATTTTAGACACTCAGTAAGCATTAGGCACAGAGTGCCTCTTTTCTTCTTAATTTTATTTTAGAGAAAATAAAACCTAGCAAAATAAAACAGAATAAAGCCAATCAAAACAAGACAGGGTAAGTGACACAGGATTTCAAAACAAGAGAATAGGAAATCAACCACGGTTACCATAATGCCTCTTGTCTCTAAAATAGCTGCCCACACCTTCAGACACTGTAAAATTGAACAAAACAGAAACAGAATAGAACCCATAAAAACAAAATAACCAATGCAATATAGGACTTTAATACAAGATAACAGTAAATCCAAAATGGCTACCATAATGTATCTTGTTATCCTCAAAATAGCTGCCCATGCCCTCAGACACAACAAAATTAAACAAGATAAAATAGAATAAAACCAACCAAACAAAACAATGAGGATGATACAGGGTTTCAAAACAAGATAATAGGGAACTAACAATGGCCACTACCTTCAGAAGGAGATTCCCCATAGATGCTACACTGTGTATTGTTATCCTCTGATGACGACAATCAGGCCACAGGCGTCAGACCTGCAAAGCCAGTGGAACACTGAACCCCACAAGCATTAAGTTGTGTTTTACATTAGTAGCTATCATCACAGCCTGTGTTTCTCCAGATCAGCCAGTTGCTTGGCGGGGAGGGGGAATGTTGGCTCTCCTTGAAGGGGCTGGCGTGTGGTTCTCCCGCAGCGGCCCACAGGTGGCGCCGACTCGCAGCCGGGCTTAGCTTCTTGTTGACTTCTTGCTTTCCTCCCCTGCAGTCCATGAATGGCTGGAGTGTCTCTTTTAAACCTCACAAGAGTCCAAAGCATAGTTTAGAAAAAGCAATGGGCAAGTGACTTCACAGTGAAGAGCAGAATCTTGGGACCCCGCTGGGCAGAACTGCTTTTTCTAAACTATGCTGTTCAAACTATTAACTTACATGAAAGAATTCCTAATTATTCAAAGTATACTACACTGATCACAGGGGTGACTCGACATCACCCACATATCACTGGGTCCTCTGTGGCATCCAGTGGCCGAGGACCCCCCCATTTCCCTCAAAGATGGGCCAAAGGCAAACACGACAATGCATCTCCTCGGGGGACGGTCTCACCCTTAGCTCCAGCCCCAAGCTCGTCCGTGAGGAGAAGGAAGGCTGCACATGAAGCAAATGTGCACCACTTAGCAACAGGGCTGCACCGAGGAACCTGACGTCGCGTGGCCATCACAGCGCCCTTGACAAGCTGAGAGGCCTATGACGTCGCCAGCTCGTGACATCGTACGGGACCACGGCACGCATGCGGTCCGTTGTGACCGTGCTGGGCTCTGAGCACGTGACGGTGGTGACTGTGAGCGTCTCCCTGAAACCTGAGAGGATGAGGGCAGTGGAGGCGTCTTTACATCAGACGCTGGGTCCTGTGTTAACACCATCACACGGTTCTCACTGCGAAATCCAGACGGGGAGCAGAACTGGAGACAAAAACTTGTCTGGGCCTAATCCTAGAGCGACCAACCCCAGTGCCTGCAGAAAGCAGGCAGCCGAGGTAAAGCAGTGAAGCAGCAGGGGTGAGAGGGGGAGAAGGAGGGAAAGGCTCCCGCGCCAGGCAGGGAGTGGCAGGAGTCAGAGAGACCCAGCGCTGGCAGACGGTGGCTGCAGCTCGACTCGGGCCTGGTGGGCGGCACCGCCAGCACAGCCCAGCTGCCCCGTTTGCTTTTAAAGGGTCAGGAGACAGATATGTATACGGAGTTGCCTGGTGCTGTTGTACATCTCAGCAAAATACATCCCTGGCCTACAGACCACTCCCGGCCTGCTGCTCAGCATCAGCCTGGAAGACAATACGTTGAATTTTTCTCCTCACGGACCATGGAGTATTTCAACCATCAGGAGGACGGCGATCATTACTCCCTGGTGCTACAGGACCCAGATCCTCATTACAGGGCAGGCACCCTAGGGATCAGCCCAAGGATGAGGGCCAGACTCACTGATGCGCCCCGATGTCCTCCATGGAGGGAGACAGCATGACTAGAGATGATCCTACTCTTGGCTCTTGAGTTTTGGGGAGCAACAGAAGAAAGATGACAAAGTTGTAGATGGAGGGGGCTGTTGACGTCTAGCAACCTGAGAGTTAACTCTTGCTCCTCCCCAGATCAAGGTCCTAATTTAAGACATAGAAATCTCCCACTGAAAGGAAAAAATGGTGCTATGAACTGGCTAGGTTCTGGGACATCTTCATGGAGCAAAGTTCCCAGAGGCTGTAATTCCAAGGAGGTCAGGGTTAAGTCCAAGTGGGTCCAGATCGAAATCAATCTCTCTCTCCCCACCTCCCTCGCTGCTCTCCTCACGCCATCTCTCTCTCTCTCTTCCTCCCTCCCTCCCTCTCTTTCTCTTTCTCTCTGGCTGTTTGGGGGTGACTGTGTCTCAGAGCCAGCAGGGGCAGGTGGCCAGGCTGTCCCGACAGGAAAGGGTCAGGTGCTACAGCCCCCCAGGGGTTGACACAGTCGGGTGTTGACTTGCAGGGGGCAACCTGAGTGCCCCCCCAGCCGGGCCAGAGGAGTTCTCCACATGAACCCAGCCAGTGCCCTCTACCATGTTGTCTTTTTGGAAGCTCTTGGGGAAGGAGGAAAGGCAAGAGCCACCTGGGCAAGGAAGAGGATGGGCTCAGGGCCCCAGGCCTGGCGTCCTAACCACATGCCAGTTTGTTCTTACCCCAGTCCCATTACCATCTCTACAGAGGAGAAATTCCTCTCAGGGCTGAAGACTGAAAAAGTTTAGCTTCTTTCAAAGAGCTTGTAGATTGTATCTTAAATATACTATTAAATTTCACATGTTTAGGGTCAACTCCTCCCTATCATCTACCTATGTATCTATCTCTCGCTCTTTCTTGGTTCTGCCTGCCACAGAGTCATTATTTTTATTACTGTTTACTGAGCATCTGCCCTTGTCTCTGCTGGCTTGATGCTTGGACTCAGTGTCCAAGGTAAGGCCTGTCCTGATTGGGCAGAGGAGGAAACTGAACCTCAGCAAGCTGTCCATACCTGCTTTGGTTTCCCTGGCACAACAGTGCCAAGATTCAGGCATGAGCTGGGGGCAGGGACTGAGAGCACCCCAAGGAGGCACTCCAGGTGCAGAGTACCGGCCTGCTGGAATCCGTCCTGGGGCAACTCAGGTACCCAGCAGCAGAGCAGGCATCTGACTGGCAAGCTAGAGCCCAGATCTCCCTGACACAGAGCTGCAGTCTTACTCCCATAGTTGTGATTATTGATCTGCATTATCTCACTTGATCTCCTGTATTATTCTTTGACCTCAGATCATTGTCTTGGCTTTATTCACGAGGACTCTGAGGCTGAAAACCATGACAGGACTTGTCCAAGTCACGAGCTAGAAACCAGATCTGGGATGCAATCCCCGGTCAGTCCAACACCAACAACCCAACTATACACAGCCCCAAACTTAGACACTTCCTGACTTCACAATGATGCAGTAGAAATACAGCACTAAGGAGGAATCCTGCTCGAATTTTGAATTTTGCTCTTTTCCCAGGATGGTGATAGACAGGACGATACTCGTTTTCCAATGCTGGGCTGTGTCAGCAAACTACAACTCTCGGCCAGCCACAAGGGCACCAAGGAAAAACCAGACTCTGAACCCCAGCATTCAATAAATGACATGAGCTACTCAACGCTGGGTTCTAAAACAGACTTCGCATTAGATAGACGCTTTGGCCCAACCGAAGGCTGCTGCAGGTGTCCTGAAAAGGCTGGCTATGATGTCGGCAGGTTAGGTACAGTAAGTGCATTTTAGACTCACCTGTACATTTTCAGCTAAGATGGTGCATCAGGATGCCACACGTCACCTGTTCCAAGCCCACCTTCACTGGGCTTCCTGCCATGCTACAGCTGGACAAGCACGCAGACACCCTCACCGAAAACCGCACACGGGACAGAGCCAGCAGGCGGCCGGGATTTCACCTAGGCTGACAGCGATCTGCACCTGCCAACTAGGAACATATCCAACGGTGCCCCGGGCTGCCCTGTGTCTCGGGACTGGTGCAGGAGGAGGAAAAACAAAGTGCGGGTTCACAGCAGAGCACGAAGAAGGTGAGAGGACCAGGCTCAGTCTGAGCCCTGTCCTAACTGCCGGGCTGTGTAGCCAGATCTGGCTCCAGCCCTCCCCTGCCTGTTCCTGTGATAATTATCAGAGCCTGGGAGGAGCCAGAGCCCCCCAAGTTGGGTCCCAGATAAGCTTCCAGTTTAATCAAGCAATTGCAATTTTCCCCACTTGCAGGGGAAATAAGGCACTTTGTGGCTCCCTCCGAAGGCCTGGGGTGGAGGCCACAAGAGCCTTTGTCTGAGGAGCCCCAAAAGGTCACTCCAGGGCCGTGATAAACAAGCACAACTAGGACTCAAGGCCACCGTTGTTTCTCAGGAGACCCCTCCAGGAGCGGCAGGGTTAGCCTTTCACGATCTCTCTGCATTCATCAGCCCCTCTCAGAAGCCAAGGCCGCACTTCTGATGGTAATGAGGAGGGAGAGGCAGGCTCTGCCCCTTTAGAAAACTGCGCAATTAAACTTTCCTTAATGAATGTTCTTTGTTTTCTCCTAGCAATATCATTTCTGTTGTGGACTCGGATGAATTTTGTTTTAATTTCTTTAAACAGAAAGGAAAGGTAATGTTTGCTGGACAGCTGA
>RJWM01033050.1:0-20909 GCA_004363535.1 Dasyprocta punctata | reverse complement strand
TTTTTTTTTTTTTAAGCAAAGAAGATGTTTAAGCTTGAAAAATTTAACAAGAATTAAAGGGATTTTCTGCCTGTGGGTCGATATAAATGCCTAAAAGGCGTTTCAATTGGCCACAAGCAGCCTCGATTCTGTGGAGGATGAGGAAGGAGGGGATATCACGTGACCGCGCCATGCTAAGAGTCCCAGGTGCAGGCTGCGTCTCGGCCGTGCTCCGTGAGACTGGAGGTGTTTTTCTTTTTCTGCATATTAATAATGACAGGTGGTATGGCAGATAATTTTAACCAGGTTACGGTGAGCTGTCGTTCGGATTCAAAGACTTTTTCACTATTCGGCTTGAATAGAGTATGACTGAACACACTTTAAAATTCATTTCTTTCCCAAAAAAGCATTTAAAGATTTTTGTGAGGGAACTGATTGGGTACTTGCCTTTTTTTCCCTTCCCCTGAAGTAAATAAATAAATAAATAAATAAATCTTTGAAAACCTTAAAGCACTGAATTTGAAAGGGCTTCTCAGACATTATGTGAAGTTAGCTTTTTCAATGCCTGAATAAGAAGAGCCTGTTAATAGCTTCCATGTAGCAAAGTGTGTGTGCATGCATGTGTGTGTGTGTGTGTGTGTGTGTGTGTGTGTAAAAGATGAGGAGAAAAAGGACTGCTCATTCTTAGCCTTCAAAACAAAGTCCCTCTTAATTGGCTAGATATAGAAATCGTTTTGTTCACAGAGTGAAGTCTCTTTGGTGTTCACATCTTACAAGAAAAAAAAATTTTTTTCCCTAAGCTAAGCTTTGACTAGCATCTGTCTGTTGGCCAAATTCTAAATCATTTGAATCTTATACACAAGGCCTGCGACCTTTGCAGAAGCTTTAGATCAATGAAAACTTAAAAATTCTCAGATACGAGGTTTAGAAACTAATTAAACATATAGTATGTGTTAGGACTTTAAATTGACCAGATAAGAACTTCCTTTCCTGAAGCAATGTTCAGTACCCAAAGGAAGAATCCGTGGAGACAGCACCAAGCCATCCTATGTATTTTTATGTGACCGTCGTCCTCTTGTCTTGCTCAGTGTAACTGAGTGTTTTGTGTGTGTGACCCGCCTCCTCCTAAGGATGTGCGCAGGTACCATGGCATGGAGGCACAGGCTGCCCCAGCCCCACCCCACAGGAGAGTGGTGTCCCCTAGACATGAATGGTGGCCTCTGCTTACCACAGACACTTTCACTGAAGCCCCCTGCTCCGCTGTCCAGGCAGAGGGCCACCCTGCCCAAGCACCGGGCCTCCACCCCACCACGAGGGTATCGTTTGGAGGACAAAGGGTGCGCGCTGGGTCTCTCTGAAGTTTTTTTCAGTCCGATATCCCAGATGCACTTGAAATGCGTCCCTTGTAAAGATTTTCCAAGGGGCCATGTACTCTGATCCTTAAGCACTATAAGGAGAACGGAAAAGCTACCGCGGGCGTGAGCCTCCCTCCAATTCCGCCAGCCCGCAGCGCTGGTCTGAAGGGGAACCGGGCTGCGCCCCTCACGGCAGCTGCCGGAGCTCTCCGCGTTTCTGCCCAGCCCTGAGGCCCTGCGCACTGGGCAGGAAGAAGCTGGGCTCTCATCTCTGTCCCATTAAAGGTGACCAGGGATGGGGCCCCTTTCTGACAGCCCCCCGAGTCCTCGCAGGTTTACACACTGGCGCGAGGCTGCGTGAGGTCCAGACGGCAACCTCCCCGCACCCCGAGCCCTCGCTTCCATCTGTCTGATGTGCGGGAGAGAAACTCCACTCAGAGCTGTCCAGCCTCCACCCCTGGGCTCTCCTGGGTAGAAGCAGGTGCTCACCAAGGCACCCCGCTTTCCTCTGAGAAACTGCTCAGCTCCGCTCCGCTGCTCTTCTCCTCGGGGAAAGTACAAAGAACTGTTTCTCTAAAACCTAGCTTTTAGCAGTTGACTCCAATGTTCTGCATTAACTGGTACAAGAAAAGGGCTTTGGAAGCCGGGCGTGGTGGCGCACGCCTTTAATCCCAGCACTCGGGAGACTGAGGCAGGAGGACTGTTGTGAGTTTGAGCCCAGTCTGGCCTACAAAGTGAGTTCAAGGCCAGCCTGAACTGCACAGTGAGAACCTGTCTCAAAAAACAGGGCTGGGGAGTTAGCTCAGTGGCATAAGCACCTGCCTGGTAGACATGAGGTTGTGAGTTCAATTCCCAGTACCATTAAAAAGGTGGGGGGGGGGAGCTTTGGAAGCAAGCGTATTTGATATTAGCTGTATGCCAGAAAACAGTACTATTTAAAATCCCTCTCTATCAAGGGAAAACTACATGGAACATTCGGTGTGCACACCTTTCTCTGGTGACTTTTCTTTTCTTTCTTTCTTTCTTTCTTTCTTTCTTTCTTTCTTTCTTTCTTTCTTTTTTTATTTATTTATTTATTTTTTTTTTTTGTACTGGGGATTAAGCCAAGGGAAGCTTGAGCTTCATTCACAAGTCATTCCCTGGACTTTGGCCTTTTAATATTTTATGTTGAGAAAGAGCCTCGCTAAAAGTTGCCCAAGCTGACTTCGAACTTAGATCATCCTGCCTCAGCTTCCTGAGCAACTGAAATTACAGGAATATTCTAATGCTCCTGCCTCTCAAATTCTTCAATAATAGGAACGAGGGTTCCTGGGAGAAGTGACTGATTCTAGGTTTGTAGCAGGGAGCACAGAAGATGAGCCCAGAGTTTCTAGGGAAAACTAGAAAGGAAAGAAGTTCTAAACCAGGCACAGGCATGAACATGGTGTTGAGTGTTTCAAAGTGACCTAGGACCCCAAAATGACCAAAGCTAAAACAATATGACCAAGGAAATAAGAAACATAGTGTTTGATTATAAACACAGATATATAGTCATTATCTGAAAATCTAGAGTGATGCAAATGAATGACACAATCAATAAATAAAGAATATACAAATTTCCTCTGAGAAAAATTCCAGTTTATGTAGATATTCTTTCTTTGAGAAGTAAAGCATAGGCTTCCCATGGCGAATCCTTCCAAAGAACAGAGTATGGAAATGGGGAAGGGGTGATTTTCCCTTGAAGAAATCTGACAGACGTCACCCTAGTCAGGTGGTCAAGTTTGAACGGAGTGATAAATCCTGATGACCTCATGTACCCCGGATGTCATGGGATGAGGTTACATTTTATCTTTGATGTCTTCCTTCCAAAACGCCTGATCTGCATCTAAGAATAAGGAGAGATGACCAACATTCATTCATTCTACAAATGTCTGACAAGTATCCTTCAAAACCAGAGAAAGTCTAAGGGACTCTTATAAGCAGGGGAGATGAGACAAGTAAATGTAATATATTATCGTGGAAGGAATCTTAGAACAGAAAAAGGCTACTAGGTGAAAACTAAGGAATATGAATAAACCATGGACTTCAATAACAATACATCAAGTTTGGTCTATTATTTACGACACGGTGTGCTAATTCAAGATATTAGCAATAGGGGAACTCGCTCACATGAATCTCTGTACTGGGATGCACACATGATTTATTTTAAGACAAGGACCTCACACTCACGATGCTGTGGGGTGGAATGAGGCACCTCCGCAGGTGCCCTCTGCTCAGGTGGCCTACTTCTCACCCAGGACATGGGTGGAAGAACTCCACCAGTGACAACGAAACAGGCATGGAGTGGGTTAAGAATCAAAAGCTTTACGATGTTAAATTTCTGCATGAGTACCCTAAAATATGGGCAGAAAAACAGAAAGAAAATCTAGGTATGGTGTATTTTCTTAGATGCTCGTTCTGACTCGATTTTGTTTGATACAACCGTCGAATGTGGCAGGAAAGCTTATGAAGAAACTGACAGTGCTGTTCATGTGTGTTTTTTTTAATTCCAACATATAAAAGATGTTAGTATGCAATTAGAAAAGAAAAGCAAACAGCAAATAAATAAATAAAAAGATCGGATTCAGATAAACTTCCTAAAGCCAATTCGAATATTGAAGAAACAGAAACAAAACAACGAACAAAAAATGTGAGCAAACCTCACTCCACCTAGACGGAACAGCATCGGTCCATTGCCAGACCCTGACGGACTCTGTGTCGAATGCCGAAGAGCACAAAGTCAGGCTCCTTTGGTGCTGTTCAGATGCCGGCCCCTCCTTAGCTTCCTCGGTCACTGCTCTTCAGTTTATTACAGCACACAGACATTGCTCACAGCTTGATAAGTACCAGTAGAGAGGAAGTAGTACAATAAAATTCTTTTTTCTTGTTTTCTTTGTTTCCTTTTCTAGAAAAAAAAATACTAATACAACATATTGAGAGGCATTTCATTGACGTTTTAAAGTGTTTAGCGAGCAGGTGGCTAACTGCCAGCCAACTTACCACTCATCAGCTCTAAAGAGGATAACAATACTCTAAAGAGATTGGCATCAGCTTCTTTGCCAGCCCGTTCAGAGCCAGGCTCTCGTGTATTTGGAAACACTTACACAGTGTGGCACGAACAGAGGACAAAAACATAAGAAGGACCTGTTGTTCAGATCTGTGCCCGTGTCTGACCTTTATATCTTTACTTTTCTTGGGGATTATTAGAATTTATATTATTTCCTAACTGCAAATATAACTCTAATTTGTCTTAGTTCCACAACAATTAGGTACTATTATTATTGTAATCACCATCTGTTTATTTTTGTCATTGACTTTTCTAGAAGTAGGACTCTGAGGTCCTTCGTCTCAATTTGCTTTGAAAAGTTGAATCTAGGTATTTTTTGTTGAGATTTCTTTGGCATGCTTCTACTTAAAAATGTGAGCCTGGAAGCTTTGATATGGGAAATTTATTTGTAGTATTTATAATTATTATCAGTAATGAATTTCTGTGTCTCCAGAACTCCAAAGAGAAAAAAACACTGCATTCCTTATAAAGGGTCAACTGAAATAAGACCTACACATGCCACAAAAAAACCTATGTATCCTCAAAGGGGGCTTCACAGATTTTTGTAAACTTTTATTAGGAATAACATTGGACAGTTGAAAGAAAGAACCATCATTCTGAAAATGTAGGCTCAGATTCCTGAATGTCATGCCAAGTTCTATTCCATTGTCCATTGAAACACCATGTAAGCAAAGAATGGTAAAAGAAGCTATCTTCAAATCACACCTTCATTAAAATCATTTATTAGTGACTGATTTCCCAGCAGATTAGAGTCCCTGAATTTTGTGTATGAAGTAGGCGCTGAAAAAAGTCTTTAAAAATGCTGACAACTGTTCTGTGCAGGGAAGAAAATTTATTCCCAGCTTTAACCTGGCCTTCACCCCAATAATCGATTGGTCCCCAGATTCTACATCATTTTTAAGGAATCAGGGATAAATGGGCAATAACATCTATCCAGACTCTAAAATTATTTTATTCTCTTAACACAGATATTCTTATTCTCTACAAACTACCCAGTTGCTACAGAGCATTTTATAACTCTAAGAGTGTTTAAATCACCATCTGCTATTATGAAATAGAAAATTACAATTCACTTTAATCTATAACAATATTATCATAATGAGCCTGCTAATACAGTCATTGGTCTTAATTCTATTTTTCAAATCTTTGATCCAGACTTTTATCATTATTGGAAATTAGATTACAAAGTGTTTTTTATTTCAAATTTAATAATATATTTTGAAAGGTTCTTTTTAAATCAGATTTTTGTATCAAAGCAACTCATAACTGAATTTGCATTTTTATATAATTTACTCTCATTTTGAAACATTTGTTTAAATATTCATTAAATTGAAAAATTTGAAATCATCATTCTTAAAAGACTTGTAGTATTTTTCTAGATCATAATATACTTCAGAAGGCACAAAAAATGTCTTGCATTGCTTTGCTTTATTTTTGTAAGGCAGGGGAAAAGAGGAAATTTTTACCTATTTCAGTGGTTTGTGGCCTTCCAGTCTTAACACATAAACAGATACTGGTCTATAAGTGCTGTTAAAATCCTATGAGACATGATAGGTATACACTGTCTAAAAAAGTTTTTTTTTTTTTTAGAGAATCATAATAATAAAGAAAAGTTTGAATACCTAAAAAAAAAGCGAAGTAATTTAAATACGTTATTTTTTAAACTCTCAAAATTTTATCTGTGTTAGAAAGCAAAGTGTCAAGTGTCTTGCCAAAGCAAATTAAGCTGGCTGAGTTATAAACCTCTCAAAGATTAGACGTATAATGAGCCTGCAGTCAGATCTTTAACTACAGCGTTCCTGCAAAGCCCGAGCTGCTGTAATATTCTTTGTGAGCCTAATTGAAACTGACTGTGTTTGGCACCTTATAATAGAGTTTAGCTTAAATGATTTTCTTCTGGCTCAAAAACAGTTTGACCCCATGTATTTCCGAACTGTGCAATAAAATTTCCTTATAATTCAATGAGGATACAATGTCTCAAATGTTGGATTGCTGGTCATATATCCAACAGTCTTTCAAAATACAAATGTGAACTAAACCAAAGCATAGACCACAAAGGTCATGCCTTCTGCACCTTCACTTGTGTGTGTGTGTGTGTGCACATATTTATGTAGATTTCTTGTGTTTTACTTTGTGAGAGGCTAAATCTTTGAAAAATTTTTAATTTAGTTTTGTATTTAAGCAAAATCTATGATAAAGTGCCAGTTATTGTCCTCAGAACTAACTCCACTTAATGGGAATTCAGAACAATTCTCCATACATAAAGATGAACTTCTGTCATTCATTGTTACCAAGGAAGCTAAAATTCCTGTGATAAAATATTTGATGTTGTTGAAAGCACATGTGTGTGTCGTGCCATGCGTGGGGTTACATGGCAGCAGTTTGCTTTCATGCTGTGTATTTTACATGTTTTGCTAATAGCAGTGCTAATCAGCTGCAGTGTATAAGGAAAGCAGTATGACATGCTAACCCTAATCTTACTGACAAGGCTTGTAATAGCATTACTAGAAAGGACTTCTTTGGAGTCTGTGTATCAGGATTCTACCCTGTGTTTTTTCTTCCCCTACATCACTCCACATGGAATAGATATGAAAGAATAAAAGATAAAGAAAGTGTCTTTTTCTATCTGCCATGCATTTCTTTAAGAGATAATATAATTAGAACCCAAAATATCGGAGTCAAGTCACAAAATAGTAAATATACATGATGGAGCAAAGCAAGTCAGAAAAATACTAAAAATGAAGTGCATCTCATCTTTCCAGCTTTAAGCAGTAAGACTTACACCTTCACATTCACATTTTTCATTAAAATGCAGATAAATATATTTTTTTAACTTCTTATTTTTTCGGATCTAGAGAAAAGAGGAGCTAGGTTAGTGTGGGTTGAAGACTAGAAAAATATGGCATGCAATAGAACAAGAGAAGTAAGTAACTATGAATAGAAGGTAACCTGTGAATAAAAATGTAGAGTTCATATTCTGTTCACAGTTCGTAAAACCTGTGTCTAAATCTACGCAAAGGTAGAACTGAAATCCATATGAAAGTCTTGATTGTTTAGACTGAGAAAATTGAAAATGCATACATTAGCAAAAAAATGCATACAAACCTATGCTACAATGATTTTATAAAATATTTTAAATGATATTTTTAGAGTTAAGTAATAAAACATCTCCTTAATATTTTATAAGCAATAGCCATGGTTAAGAGAAAGTCATTAAAATAGCAGATAATTCCATTGAACTTTCCCATGAAATCTTCATGAGCTAACCAGCTTGGTGCAGATGGTAGGAATTTTAGGTTAGAGCTGGATGCACATTTTAGGAGACTGACTAGAATCAGTGGCTATAAGTGCAACTCACTCACCCCCTGAGCCTTATCTCTAGTCTGTTTCAAAAGAGTAGAATTGTCTTTATATTTCCAAAATGTTCACCTTGTAGTAGACTTTGAGAGAAAATTGCAAATGTAGTGGGAAAGTCTACATATTCTAAAATAGTTTCATTTCAGAAACATTCTGGATATTCTTGAAGCCAACATGTAGAACTCATGGGACTGTGGGTTATATGAACTCTGGGTTCAGGAAACTTCCATAGGGATTATTTGAATGGGGAATCTTTAGATCTTTCATCTATAGTAGTTACATTTCTATGTTTCAAAGCCAAGTCCATTCTGAGTGCTGTGGATTTCCTGAACTTACACTATGAAACAGAAACCAAATGGAGTCTTCTTGCTTAATTACGTGTATGGAGCAGAAATGTGCCAAAGCTTATGCAAGGGTAACTCCACAAACCAAATTCAAGGGGAAGCATGCACATATTTATGTCTGTATCTGTGTCTATAGCCATGTTTATGTCTATGTTTATGTAACTAGCTAAACTGTGTTGCAATTCAGGTCTTAAATCATTTATCTCTATAATCAGAAGGCCAGATTGTTTGATTTCTTTTTAGTTTTATATCATTGATGTCTTTACACTTTACACAGAATTTCTACATTCCCCACCAAATTTATGGATGTGGAAAAGACAAACTACTGATAGCTAGTAACAATACCTTAAATAGTAAGGAAAAGGAAAAAGAATTTGATATCAGTTGTATTGGTTTGATCCTGTGTCCCCACCAAGGCCTCATTTAATTTGGATAGGGCTGAGTCTGGCATTCGTGATTGGTTTGTTATCTAGCACTGGGATTGATGATGTGAGTGCTATACCCTCTCAGGGGTGGAGCTGACATACAGTGTAAAGGCGGGAGGAATGCACATCTTTCTCTTTTTCACCAGTTTGCCTTGCTGTTTAGCGGCAGCCATGAATGGCTGACCCACATGCCACACAGGCTTGGAGCCAACTAAGTATGGACTGAAACCCCTGAGAACTGTAAGAAGTAAACCTTTCCTTCCCTAGTTTTGGGTGTCAGGTACTTTGTCTCAGCAACTAGTGAAAAGTAACCAAGACAGACTTTGGTACCAGAGGAGTGGGGTCATGGCTGTGACAATTCCTGACCATATGGTTTAAGAGTCTATGGAAATGGCTAGTGGGAAGAGTTTGGAAAGGTTCTGAGATGTCACCTGAAAGAGTGGAGCTTAGGCTGTTCTGTAGGGGAGATTCTGGTCAGAGATCAGGAGACCAGAAGACTGATAGAAAGCCTGCTGGTAAAGACCAGGTTCTTGTGGGAAGAGTTTGGAAAGGTTTGGAGATGTCGTCTGAATGCATAGAGCTGGAACAGCTTAGGCTGTTCTGTAGGGGAGATTCTGGTCAGAGCTCAGAAGACCAGAAGGTTGTTAAAGAACCTGCCAGTAAAGACCAGGCTTGGGAGGATTCTGCTGGGAGGAAAGACTGCATTGCTTTTTGGACTATACATGATGTGTGTTATGACTTGGCAGAAAGTTTATCTGCATTCTGCTCGTGCCCAGAGACTTTGCCTGAGACTGAGATTAAGAGTAATGGACTGATAAATCTGGTGAAAGAAATTTAAAGGTAATCTAATATTGAAGTGGTGGCCTGGCTATTGTTGGGGGCTTTTAGCCAGATTTATGTTGTGAATCAAGAGCAAAGAGCCCAGTATGGTGATTTAAAACGTGAGTTTCACCAGAAAGCTGTGGACTATAAAGATAGAGCTGAGACCTTGATTGCTGAAAAGAAACAAAGGAATAAAAAAAGATGACCTGGGACCATCTCAAGTAGCAACGGGTCTCCACCTTTTTCAGCCTCAAGCTGGCAAAGGTGAAAGAGTTTGCTTGGAGGAGAAAGCCACAGAGTGCCAAGTTCCAGCATGGTGACAGAGGCCACACCAGATTCTAGAATGGTGGCAGCATAGAGAATATTTTTCTCACAATCAGGTTCAGAGAGGTCACCAATCCAGGCACTCAACCCCTACAGCCAAGAGGGAGGAAAGCCTGGCTACTGTGCCAGCTGGCAGTGGACCTTGGCAGCATCCATGTGGCACTGGTTTTAAGTGCAAGGGAAATGCACTATCTCTAAGGCTAAGGCAGCTTCAGCCCCAACTGCACAGGGCAGTACGTAAAGATGTAAGGGTGAAGCCAAGGGTACAGTGGAAAACCCAGAAGTTCGAAAAAGTCATGAATGTGGATCATCCAAGAAAAGGTGTGAGAACCAAGCAGAGTGGGCTTAAGAGAGAAGCTATGGAGGTTAAAACCCCTGGAAGTGCCGCAGGGGTGGAGTCACTCAAGCCTTTTGGAGCTTGCAACTAGATTGCTTCAGATGCATAGAACTCCAGTACTTAATGTTTGCCCTGCTGGATTTTGGACTTGCTTTGGTTCCAATGCTTTGTATTCCCCTGTCTGTAACTTTTGGAATGGTAATGTTTATCTTGTGTCTTTGCAGTTTGAAAGTGTTTAACCTCATTTTCATTTGTACATGAGTTTACAGTTAAGAGTTTGCCATAGATCTCAGAGGAGATTTGGGACTTGGACTTTTCAGAAATGCTGAAACTGTTAGGATTGTGGCAACTCTTGGAAATGGACTATCTGTCTTTTGTATAAAGGATATACATGAGTCCTTGGGGGGCCAGGGATGGAATGTATTGATTTGATCCTGTGTCCCCACAAGGCCTCATGCAATTTGGACAGGGCTGAGTCTGGCGTTCATGACTGATTTGTTGTCTAACACGGGGACTGGCAATGTGAGTGCTGCACCCGCCCAGGATTGGAGCCGACATACAGTGTAAGGGCAGAAGGAACACACATCTTTCTCTTTTTCACCAGTTCACCTTGCTGTTTGGTAGCAGCCATGAATGGCTGACCTGCCATGCTGCACAGTCTTGGAGCCAACTAAGTATGGACTGAAACCCCCACAATCTGTAAGAAATAAGCCTTTCCTTCTCTAATTATGGGTGCCAGGTATTTTGTCTCAGCAACAATTGAAAAGTAACCAAGACCTCAGTTAAAAGGCTTGGATTAGAATTCCATTGTTTCCTTTTAACAGCTGTGTGACTATGGCAATTTAATTTCTGGCTCTCGACTTCTGTTTTCTTGATTTTTAGACCAGAGTATAAAACTTCCAAGGTAAGATATTTTGAGGTAACAGAATGCACGCATGCACACATGCATATATATTTGTGTGTAACAACCCACTAAGACAGGATTTTCCAGAGATAAGAGAATACATGCATAAATATATGTGTACACACTTGCATGCATGCATATATATGTATGTATGTGTGTACATGAATACACACACGCAGGAAGTTACGAGTGCTCTGTGTGTAGGAAGGGTATGGTTCTGCTCTTACTTTTGGTTTGACCTGGGACTGAAATGGCTCTGCAAGCAGTCAAGTGTTGTCACTCTAGTTCTTGCTGTGCCCTCTTGCATCAGTAATTCTCAGAATGGTCCCAGAACCAGACATAGCAACATTTGGAAGTTTGATAAAAATGCATGTTGAAGTTCCAGCCTCCACAACCCCATTATAAACTCTTAAGTCCCAGCAATTTTTGTGTAGGAAGATGTAGATGAGCTAGGCAGGCATAATGACCCACATCTGTAATTCCACTACTCTGGAAACCTGAGACAGGAGCAGTGATGGTGAACCTTTCAAAGACAAGCACCCAAACTACTCCCAAAACCTACTTATTTATTGCAAAGTGCCAACAATACAATTAAACCCAAATCTTGAGGTTTTAATTTAGAAAAACAAAACAAAAAAAACTCATATATTAACAGTCTTTGTTTTAAAACAAAAATAAAAACATGCATGTCATAGTTTCACCAGCAGTGGTCAAGAGGATATCAAATTGGATCACGGTCGAAGAAATTTGCAACTCAGTGAGACACTGTCTTGAAAGAAAAGCTTTAAAACTGTGGGGGTTGAGACATAGCTCAGTGCCAGTAGAAGGCCCAAGTTCAATCCTAAGTACCAAAATATAAATCTATGTGATTCATGTGGTTGCTAACGTTTAAGCATTAACACTGTACATTCATGTTTTGCTCCTTAACACACCAGCAATTGACGATTCTCAAGAGAATTTACCATGAAATGCAGAAGAGAGGAGGGACATCTATGCATTATACCTAGATTACAATAAAATAGAATATATTATAGCTAAATATGATCCAAATAAACTTACTCTGTTACATAAAATGTAGAACTACAGTCTCAGTGTGATGTTACTTATTTCTACTAAGTTTGACAGTCCCTGTTGCCTACTACAGAGCAGTGATAACTGTTTGCGATTGCCAGGGGCCTTCAGATGACCTCTTTGGGTTGAGATCTCCATGCATCTGCGCAACCCTCTCAGAAAGCCCAGCCTGTCAGCAGCACAATGCTTGCTGCCAATTCCCAGAGTCCCCAGCTGTTTAGTAAGGCATTCGGGCAGAATCATGCCTTCAAACTGACACAAAGTTCTGCTATGGTCCAGTGTCTTGAGTGGTCCCAGCCCACTAGGAGGTTGAATTCCTGAAACCCCAAAGGAGATGGAGTCATCTGGATGTTGATTTTGACCGCAAACATGAATTCTTTGCATCAAGCTGAGTGAGAAGGATATGCCATGGCCATTGATTCTGTCTTGACTTCATCGGCAAGAGCTACCTGTAAAGTTTGCATGTGAATTCCTTCATAATTTAAATTTATTTTGACTAATATAAGAAAGCAAAAATTGTGCTTATTTGGTGGATACCATATAATGTTTGTGTATATTTATATTTTGTATAATGTTTATTCAAGCTAAGCTTACCTATCTCCCAAACATTCATTTCTTTACTCTAATGCTGAATGTACTTACTTTCTTTACTTTATGCTGAAAACATTTACATCCTTCTTTCCTTGAAATGCACAATACATTAGCTTTACCTTCTGTGCATAGCATGCCAGATCATCTCATTTCTACTGAATGAATCTTAGTACCCACTGGTCAACTTCCTCATCACTCCCAACCTACTCTCCCCGGCCTGGGTGACCACTTGTAGGAAGTCGACCTTCTCAGATTCTACACAGCAGTGAGATCATATGGTCTCTTCCTTCCTGTGCCTCACTTATTTCACTCAACCTCATGATCTTGGTTTTATTTACATCATTGAAAATGGCAGTAGGTCTCCTGATTTAGAGTGGATACTATTCCATTGTGTATATGCAATCTATGTTTGTTATTTCTTCCTTAACTGATAGATACTTAGACTGTGTCCATTTTTGGTTACTGTGAACAGTGCTGCAGGAAGCATAGTAGTGCAGATATTTCTCCAACAGATTGATTCCATTTCATTTGGACATATAGCTAGACACAAGATTATGCTACCATGTGTTTCCCCTAGTTTTAAATTTTTGAGGAGTCTCTATTAATATTTTCCATAGCTACTGTATTCATATGCATTCCTACCAACACTATGCAGGAGCCTGCTTTTTTCCACACCCTTAATGGCACTTGCTAACTTTAGATTTTTTTATTAATAGTCATTTGTATTGGGTTCAGGTGATATCTAATTATACCTTTGATTCTCATTTCTCTAATGATTAGTTATGTTGAGCAGTTTTTCATTTATCTTTGGCCATTCATATATCTTCTTTTAGAAATGCCTATTTTGGTTTATTTCCCATTTTAATTAGGTTACTATTATTATCATCATTATTATTACTCTTGCTGTTTTTTTACTAATGAGTTTTGAGAGCCTTATATATTCTGGATATTATCCCTTTGTAAGTTATATAGTTTATAGATCTTTTCTCCCATTTTTTGGATTCTTTCTTCTCTCTGTTTGCTCTACAGAAGTTTTTAGTTTGACGTAGTCCTATTTATATATTTTTGCTTTTGTTTCTTATATTTTCAAGGTCTCATCTCAAAAGTCCTTATGTGTTCTAATGTCCTTAAACATTTGCCCTATATTTTCCTCTACTAGTTTCATCATTGCAGGACCTACCTCTAGGTAAGATTTGACTTTTTTTGTAACTGGTAAATGATAGGTGATAGTTTCATTGTTCTGCACATGGATATTTAATTTTTCCAGCACCATTTACTGGAAACACAAGTGAATATTCTTAATGTCTTTGTTGAAAGTCAGTAGGTTATAGACGCATGGGTTTCCTTTTAGGTTCTCTATTCTGTGTCATTGGTCTTCATGTCTCTAGTCTTGACAGTACCATGCTGCTTTGATTACAACAGTTTTGTATTATATTTTGAGTTCAGATCTTACAGTGGTCACTGTTTTTTTGTTTTGTTTTGTTTTGCTTTGCTTTTTTGTTTTTTTGGGGTTTTTGGATTTTTTTTCAGTTTAAGATGTCTTTGTCTATTTATGGTTCTTTTGTGGTTCTAGATATATTTTACATATTACTTTGGTAGTTACATGAAAAGTATCTTTGATATTTTGTGAAGATTACATTGAATCTATGTCAATAACTTTGGGCAAAATAGGGATTTTAACAATTCTGATTTTTACAATTCATAAACTCAGGATACCTTCAGTTTTTGTTTCCTCTTCAATTTCTTTAGTCAATGTCTCATAGTGTTCATTATAGATGCCTTTCTCCATTTTTCTTACTCTCAGGAAGTTTTTGTAGTTATTGTAAATGGGATTGTTTTCTTGATTTCTTTTTTTCAGCAGCTTGATATTGACATACAGAATTTTTATTGAGTTTTGTATGTTGATTTTACATCCCATTACTGTACACAATTCATTTATCAGTTCGAATAGTTTCAGTGAATTTTTGAGATTTCCTATATGTATAATCATGTCATCTACAAAGAGCAACAATTTGACTTTCAAAGAAAGGAGAAGAAGCAGTACTTATGTCAGACAAAATACACTTTAAATCAAAAGCAATAAAGCGACACAGGGGAGGTCGATTTGCATTCTTGATGCTAGCTCCCAACCAGACCTCTTGTACCTCATCCTTCACTTGCTATGAAGAGTGTAAGAAAGCATGGCCTTCAATAACTCAAAATGAAAAAGATCGAAGTTCAGGAATTACGCTAAATATTTTCTAAACTACCTTTGTTATTCAGCTGAAAGAAATATGAAATTTGTCTTCTCACCATCAGAATGTTACAATAGCTGGTTTTCACAACCCATTTATGAAATATTTTATACAACAAAAAGTTTGTAAAACAGAAATAGAAAAGGAAAGTATATAAATGCCTCCAGTGTTTAAAAAAATAAGCACCTCTTCTTTGTTTTTAATGTATGTAAAGTATCTACTTTTTTGTTCTGAGTAAGAGGTTTTTTCCCACATTTATTTCCTTTCCTTCTGTATATTTAAACATTGATTGCAACTTTACTGATTTATTTCACTGGTTTGTATGACAATGTTTTTAAATATCTAACAAATTCAATTACAAATACGGAATGAGTGTAATCTCTTCTTAATATTATCTAAAAATGTAGAATTTCTGTTTCTTTATGTTACCCTAATCAGTAAACTCTTATTTGAAAAGATTGGAGGACCTTTCCTTTACAGAATACACAGAGAGGGAGGTAGCTCTGAGTTTTACAATCTTTTCTGTTTCCCTGCATGCCCAACCCCTCCCTGCCCTGTTTTCCCTAGAGAACTCATTGCAGCTCCTCATCAAATATGGACTTGAGGTTCAACCCTTGTTTTGCCAGATTCCAAAGCAGCCATTTTCTTATCCTGTGTGTATTCTTCTGAAATCTTATTTTTAACTACAATCACAAATAATTTGAAATGGTGGTTTTTATGTATCTGTTTTAGCAAAGTGATAAAACATGGAGTTGACTCAAGACCATTATCAAAGGAAGCACAGGTTCCCTGGGCCCCTCCAAGTAAATTTGAACTATTTGGGAATTTAAGGAGTGGACACTAAATTATTCAATAGCATGCATCATAGGTACATTTTAGAAAAAAAGTAGTTTACACTCCCATTCCTATTGGTGTGTATGCCCACAGGTATCCAAACTTTTCAGATAGACTAGATAGATTTTGATACACTGCTCCCAATGATATTGTCGCTCAGGACCTGTACCCTCACTGCATAAGGGTAAATTTGCCATTGACATTTCAATGTATGAAAAGCATATTTCCATATGAGAAGATGAGTTTCCAATGTTATTAAACAGCCTTTACCTTAGTATGGAGATTGAGCCATCTTATTGAGAAAAAGACTTCTTTCACAAACCTTCTGAACTATTCAGGTATGCACATGCCTAGAATTCCAATAGTTTAATTTACTAAGAATTTCAATATATTAATCTTCCCAAATGACTTGGCATTTTAATAAAAGATTTCAAGGAAGTGACTGCTAGGAGAACTGCAGAGCATGCAGCAATCCCTGAAATATAGATGATAGATAGATAGATAGATAGATAAAGATAGAGATATATGCCCTGTGATACCTCAGTTCACTAATGCTTCTGTTCGTGAACAACTCGGTTTATAAATAGAAGTATTCAGTAAAATTTTGCTTCCATTCATGAACTCTGCATCAGGTGATAAACATGGCAATGGCTGTCTTCCCCATAATTTTGGATGGAATTAAATGGATGAACCAATATATATATGATTTGTGTTGCTCATTGTCCAACACTTGCAGCAGTGAGATTTTTATAAAATGCAGTATAACTTTTTCATGAAAGAGGAATACCAATATTCTTGTACAGCAGAGATTGTTCTCTTTTCATATTTATGCGTGTTTCATATGCAGAGTTACACATACATGGAGGTTGGGAGGATTGGGATCAAGAGGAAGCTCAGAGACTATCGGCTCCCGAGAGCAGTGATTTCCAGAGAATGTAATTGCCCAAAGTCAGAGAGAACACTAAGATTTGGCCAACTGAGGACCGTAGTGCTCCTTTCCACTGCAATGTTCCTCCTATTTTGCTGTATAAAGGTGAAAAGCCTGGTGCTTTTGTTTTCCTGTCTTTCAAAGTTATTGAGAGAAATGTTTGTTTGTTCTCTTGGTATTAAGGGTAATGTCAGGTAATACCTGGAAATTTCCTCGTTTCACAACCATATGAATTGCACTGTACATCTCTTAAAGCAAGAGAGTAGTAGGACTAATACAGCATGCATCAAAATTAATGTCGTGGACTGCTCTGTGTGAGGCATAGAAGCCACAATACTGCATTTAGAATAATAATAAGATAAGGAATAATGGCACCCTAAAATTTAATGAGGTAGTTTAGTTTAAATGTACATTGTTAGTTTGTGTCAACCTACTGCCCACTGCAAGCAGCACATTTTTTAACAACCTTGTGCAATGGGGCCATAAATTACTATAATTAAATTAAGCCATAACCTTATTCAGGCAATATGAGGTATTTGTACTTTGTTTCTGTAATCATATTATCTGCTCAGCACAGAAGCCATAGTAAAACAAATCACACAGCACCATCAACCAAGTTATTTGTAATGTTTTCAAAAGATCATAAAATTCCTTGCTATCATCTACCCATTTTCCAGGTATATCCATCATAAATCCCTTGATATAAGTAATTATCATTCCCCGTATTCTTAATGGGTTGCTAAATTTCAAAGCGTAGACTATGGGGAAAACGGTGTGCCTCAAATTAGCGTATCTGCATGCCTTTAGGTTTGGTTTCAGTCTTATTGTGAGATGGTAGGCATATTGAGAAATTATGTGTTAGATTACTTTGGCTGGTACATAGTCTGCTGCAGAAAGCCATGAATCTTGGAAGCAATACAAAGCTTTTCTTGCTATTGCTGTACCGTGGTCTACATGAGATGTGCTCTGTGCTGGGGCTGCTTGACATGGATTATTTTATCAGGTGTGTGCTATTTCCCTTGGGCAGGGTAATGGGAGTTAGACAGTGTACTTGTTCATAAAATAGAAAGAGAAATTAGTTATGTGTTCCTTTCTATTCCCTCAACATTTTGTAATGTCTGATAGCACATGTGATATATTTTAACCTGTATTGATTTCAGGCCAGACTTCCCACTGGACAATGAAATTCTTGGAAGTTGAAACTATAATTTATTCTAAAATGGTACTAACCACCTCACAAAATGCATGGTAAAATATAGATGCTCCATGAATATTTATTGAAAACATAAAAGATTAATGAAAAAAGATGGTAAGTTGGGTCCAGATATTTTGATTTTCAGACTCTATACCTTATTCTTGTAATTTTAAGTTACCTAAAAATTTCCTTGTGTGCATTAGATGGAAAGGGCATGCAAATTGTGCAGGCACAAAAGATGTGTCTCCTGTAGTTTCGAAAATTACTTTCAGTTTTAAGGAAGTTTGAACTCAAATTTTCATCACTTTCAAGCTTTGGTGTCTTATTTTATCACTGGTGACTGGCAAAGTCACTCATAGCTTGCAAGTCCTGGAACCATGGATGACTGTCAATAAACATTTTTACAACATTTCACATAATACAAATCGTGGGATTAGTTGTCATTCCAGTATTTGGTCCTCTATACTGTTTCTCAATGAGAAGTTAGAGGCAAAGCACATGTCAGGTCTTTCATGATGTAACTGTACTTCCTGGTTGGGCTGTATGTAGGGCTATAATACCTCAAGAACTGGAATTGCCACTGTAACTAACAGACACTTAGATATTTCTAGAAAGATAATTGAATGTATGTGTGGTGCTGTATTTTTTGTTTGTTAAAATATACTGTTCAGCTTGTAACTTAGATTCCATTTGTTGCTCAGCCCAAGCTACATTTTGACAGAAATTCAAATACACAGTATTTGTTGTAAAGAAAATTCAGAGTCTTTAAGAGTCAGTCAAGTTCCTTGGTGCATTTTGATAAAAAGCAAAACAAGCTGACTTCCTACAGATTCTATGAAGAAAGAAGACATCTCATTAGAGAGACTGAGGCCAACTAAACACTTTCTAAATGGAATTACTTGCATTTAATAAGGAGTAATGGAATTTTCTTTAAAGAATAAAGGGAACCTAATATTTGTTTCTTTAACAGTCCTGTTCACGATTCAGTTTCCTTGTTATCACACTAATAGCTAATGGTTTAAAATGAGAAAAACATGCACTCAGATCCAAATAACCAAGTAGTTAGTAGTGCAGGTATGTTGCTTTATACATTATTCTTCTTTGTGGTAAAAGAGCAAGAGGTGAGAACACTCGTTTTAGTCCTGTGAGTTGAAAGGTATCAGGATGTGCTATTTATTTTTCTTGTTGCTGAATGTGTTGGGCAGGAGGCTAATTAGCTGGAAAATCTCATCTAGAATGTTTTTTTATTTTATAATCCCTGCACTTGGAAATTGATGGTGTTCAGAAAAAGAACACACCACAGTGCCATCAGAAAAAAAGAGAAATCGTTCTTACATTTTTCTTCCTGTGAGAGCAAAGGGCGGGAGGGAGTCCGTTTTGTCTCATAACTGTATTATTTAAATTGATGATGCTTTCGATATCCTGGCGATCTCATATGACGTTTAGCTCTAGATATGAAGACATTTTGCAGAAACAATTCATCTACTTTACCAACGACTAGTTTCTGTTGTTTGTATTGGGCATATACCAAGTTGCCACACATAATCTGCTGTATTTGGAAATTCTGGGTTGCTATATTTGTATAAATACTGCTTCAAATTAACATCTTTAGAGAAAATATCACTTTCAGAAAATCATGAGCTCTTATTCTAGGTGTTGAGTACTAACCAATGGCTATATATCTATGATATATGTTTATTTATGAAATAACTTACCACTTAAAATACTCTGAATTTTCTTTACTATCGTGTACATTTTACAGACTGGAAGTCCAGAACCTCATCCCATGTAATAGGGAAGGAATTAGAACCCAATGAAGTCTATGTTTTCTTCCTGATTCTGTGACTACTTTGTTTACAAAGAAATAATTTGACCCTTATGAATTTCAATTCTGTCATGGATCAGATGGATATTTTGACTTCTAACACTTTAGAGAACAAATGTTATTAAATGTTGTTGAGAATGAAGAGAAAAAGAATACGCTATCATACATTAGAGAAGGACACTGTCATGCACTACATTTGGACACAACCTTTCCTTTTTTTTTTTTTTTTTTTGCAGTACCAGGAATGGATCTCACAACATTGTGCCTGCCAGGCAGGCCCTTAAGTCATTAAGCAAAACTCCCAACCCTGACACAAACTTCTTAAGAGCAACTTGGAAATATGAATCAAGATCCCTTAAGGTCTTTAATATTTTTTACCTTGTATTTCCAGAGCTAGTCCCAAGAATAAGTAGATGTGAAGGATTTGTCTCTAGACTATAGCCACCTTTAAAGAGAATGCTCTACAGTATCAATAAATCTAAAACTTGCAAACTGCTAGGTGGATAATCACTACTAAATTGATATGTTGTGACAGAAGGCACTCAATTCTAAAATATGCAAGGAAAAAAGGTCTATGATTAAGATGTGGCAGTATAAAAATTTATAGAGTTAAACATTTTAGTTAATTGTATCCAATAAATTTTTTTTTATTTAAGAGAAAATAGATACAGATGATAGAAACAAAAATCAAAAAAGACAGACAAACAACAACAACAGATCTGATACGATAACATTGTAGGTTTACACACTGAGGTGGTTGAAGTTTGACAGTAGTTACAATATTGCATATCATTACCTTCATAGGGGTTGATCATATTGACAGATATAGACATGTAAGATTTACCAATTCAGGTATATTAACTTTTCTTTTTCAATAGCTATTGCATTTAGCAATATGGTTTTTTTAACTGTCTTATTTATGCATATTTATAAATTTATGTCTTTTTCCTTTTCTCTTCCTTCCTTCCTTTCCCCTTAGAATACCTCTTGTTATTATTGAAATAACTACCAATAACATCAGGTCTAATATTACCAAGCGAAATAGTTCAGAGTGAAACCAATAAAGCATAAAAGAACGGTCATATGTAAGAGAAACAAAAAACTAAAGAGATCAGCAAACAACAACAGCATATCCGATACTGTAAAATTAAAGGTTTAGTAATTTAGATGGTTGGAATTTTACAGTGGTAGCAACATTGTATATTGTTGCCATTAAGGGGGCTGTTCAGATTGACAGGTAAAGACATGTAGGATTGATCTGGTCTTATGAATATCAACTGTTCTCTCTCACCAGTTAAT
>RJWM01033049.1:0-20698 GCA_004363535.1 Dasyprocta punctata | reverse complement strand
TTTTTTTAATTTTGGAACAGGGTCTTGTTAAATTACCCAGGTTGAACTCAAACTTATGATCCTCCCAGAGAGCTGGGGTTACAGGTGTGCACCACCACGCCCGGTTACCCTCTTGTTTTTACAGACAGAAGTTCGGCACAAACACCAGGAGTGAGACAGAGGTAAGCGTGCAGTTGCCCTATGAGCTCAGAGTTGTACCACACGCTGTGATAGTTTTTTTTTTTTTTTTCAAGTCAAAACAAACTTGCAAACTAAGAAATATTTCTTGGTGAGTGCGACCAACCTGATTATTCCCACAGGCACTCAAAAAGCCAAAGCCATAAAACTGCTGTTTGGGGACCATAACTGGGAGGCTTCAGTCAGCAGGCAATGTGGAACAGAAGCTACTGCGAACACAACCACTCCAAACCAGGCAGCAGACTTTCATTCATTTATATCAGGTGGTCGGATAGTCTCTTCTTTCTGTATTCCTGCATTTACTCTTGCCACTAAACTAGTGGCTCAAAGTAAAAAAAAAAAAAGAAAAAGAAAAAAGAAATTTTTAAAAAGGCATTTTTAAAATTTATTTCCCATCTTCATATTTAATATGTTGTCCTTTCACCACTAACCAATGTGTAAGTTCTTCTTTGTAAATCCTTGACTCAAGATAGACACTCAACGGACAAAAATTTGAAATCTCTGAAGATACAAATGAGCTCTTTTTCAGTCTTTCCCTATCCAATTCTTCCTTTTTCTTGATTTTTTAAAACACAAGGAGCAAAATAAGAGTCAGACAGATTTTTTTTTTACCAGTTCCAAAATGTAGTTAGAAAAATTTCCCACATTGCAGCAAGTATCATTTTAGAGCCATTTCCCCCAAGGTAGTTGGCAGCAGCGATGGTCTCTGGAACATCAGCCACCCCACATCCTCAGCTTTTCACTCCCGCGTGAGTGTCCCATGCGTATTTATTAAGGAACTTACTAATCGGATAAGAACCAGGAGGTGATCTGTGTTCTGTGACGTGGGCTCACTCTTTTGCAGATTTTTACGATGCATTTCCCTCATGTTCCCAACTACATTCCCACCAACTTTGGTCATGTGGTTCACACGGGTTTTAAGCTGCAGTCTCACCAACACGCTTGCCTGGTCCCTGCGCTAGAACATCTCTGACGTGAGGGCGAGATTCACGGCAGTAACTGCTACTTGAATCATCCTTCATCGCGCTCTGCAGCGTTACATTTTATTATGGAATACACAGCAAGCTTCATGTTAGAGACCTGGATGAGGCACCACACCATCAAGCACAACAGGCACGAGCTCCTCCTAGTAACAGTTTCGAACATAAAAGTGATTTTATGTCCCTAACACCATACATTATGTATATTAATTCTATTGATGTGATTTGTCCTGATGGCTACTCTGCCTTGGCACTAACAGTGTTTCTAAGAAAACTATTTACCAGAACCGCTTCCAAGGAGGACAGTGGTATTCTTCAGAGGAAAATTAAAAAACTCATGGGCACTTGGAGCAAGGGTTTTATTTATTTTTCATACCATTCTGCAAGACAAAGTGCAAGGTATTCCTGGTTCTGTGAGAAAGGCATGAGGAAGAGTGGAAAGTAAAGGAAGTGGGGAGGGGAGATGTAAAAAGCGACCATTCCACAGTAAGACCTCATTCTGCCAGTGTCACCGACACAGTTACCAGACCCTAAACTACTTCGGTTTATGTGGATTAATGAATAAACCTATTCATCTATACATTTACTTATTAAAACAGGCAACAAGGAGAGAAGCTTGTACTACAGGTTTTAGCAGAGAGGTTTTAGAAGAAGAGAAATGCGCTTTAAATTTTAGGCACTTTGAGTCAAGTTTTACCAACACTTCAGTGGAAAAAGTGGAGGGAGGATTCCATAACATTTATTCAGAACTTTTGAACCCAGCAGAGTAAGGTGCTTAAGCACAGTAGACTCATCTAGAGGGAAATGTCTGTAAAGCACACCACATATTCCTACTTGCCCTAGATGAAACGCTCCATGCTAACCTTTCCTATTGGGAATTTTTATATCCTATATACTTACCCTTTACAACTGCAGTTTTTGAATATTCTCCAGTTAGATCACACCTTAGTTGAATATAGACAAATAGAACTACTCCAGATGTCCTCTTATGTACCTGGAATATGTTTCAAATATTGTGCATCTCTTGAAATGTTTAACATTTGTCAGGACTTGTGTTTTTTTTTTTCAATGTCTGAAGGTGAAGTAAATTATAAATTCTCTTTCTGCTGTTACCATGTGGCAGCCCCATTTTAGCTGACAAATGGAAGTACTTGCCACCACTGTTGATTCACATGGAAAAATTAGTCTGAATTATGCATATCATTCAAGGTAATCAGGAGGGCTTGTTTGGCATAGACTACGTTCATTCTGTTATTGAGTAAGCTGGGAAAAGCATCACAGTGGTTGGCATGAACTCTGCACTTGGATGACAGGCTGGGAACAGGCAGAAATTGGAAGATGTCATTTCAGGAAAAAAGTATGAAGATGAGAAATGAGTGTGTTAGGGAAAGAGCCGATGGTCCCATTCATCCGCAGGGTGAGGCCCTCGCTGGCCTTGGGAGCTGATGCTGTAGGGATGGAGCCGCAGTCAGGCTCCCTCCATGAGGTTTTTACAGTGGCACTGACAGGTGGAAAGTAGACAGCAAGAAGCTGGAGGACGCCAAGTGTTGACTACAGTTGGCAAATGGGTGTGACCGGGACCAAAATTAGTAACGCCTGACTATTGCCGGTCTTTCTCCTCCATTTATTCTCTCAAGGGGAGTCTCACTGTTCTATTCCATTTCCTTCCTGTCTCCAGCCACTCAGAAGGGCACTGCGGTTCTTTTGGCTCTCACAATCCAAAATAAGAATTATGCCAAAGAATCTATAATGGGAGAGAAGACCTGGATCCTTGGTATTGGGTGTCATGGCATGCAGTAATCACCAGAAAATCTCAACACAGACTGAAAACGTTTTTCCTTGAAAGAAAGAAAGAAAGAAAGAAAGAAAGAAAGAAAGAAAGAAAGAGTGAAAGAAAGAAATCCAAAGCAAAATTGGCTGATTGGATCCAGAAGTTTTAAGAACCGTTTGCGGCGGGAAGTAGCACAGCACCATTGTAACATGGATGAAGGTATAATTTATAATCATCGGTTAGTGTGATCAGGGATGAGAGACAGGATGAGAAGATGCTGCTTCATCAGTCAGGGTCCAGGGAGATCTTGAGGGCTGCTGAAAAAGTAAGGTGGTGAAGTGATTAGCGTTTGTCTTTATGAAGATCCATTTAACGTTTAATCCACTTAAATGAGGGCAACAAGAAATAGAAGTGAAACCAGATAGGAGACTTCGAACTATGCCAGGTGAAAAGAAATGAGAATAGTAGCAGGGTGGGAGTGAATAAATCTGTAGAGAAATCAAGCTACTAAGTTGCCAGATCGCAGATTTTGAGCCATAGAAGACAATTTCCTATCAGGTGGGAGTGAATATGGAAAAGAGAAGATGACAAGGTATTTGCGAAGTACAGTGAACCACTGTAAGAAAGAAGCAAAGGAAGAGAGTGTGATGCCGAAGACCTCAGGAGCTGAAGGAACGGAAGTGAGGATGCTGTAAGAACAAGCTGGCTGCAGGGTGGAAATAACCAGCTTATTCTGACCTCAACTGCTTCTGCTGTACAAGCAGGACATCAGCGGAGGACACCCAGTGGGCAGCAGCTCCCAGAGGAGCGGTCGTGTCCACCACGTCCCCTCTCACCACTGTGCCTCTGAAGTCCAGCATCAGGCAGGTGGTCAGGAAATGCTGCTGGGCAGATGAAGAGTGCCCTATGTCTGCTGGACACCCCGAGGTTCTAGAATTTACTGTTGAAATTGAACACACTTATTGTTCTTTATTTATAGATGTCAAGTTTTATGTTTCCATGTTGGCTCTCTTATGCAGTGTATGGTATAAGTTAAGTTCTCAGTACATGTTGCTGAATTAACTTAGTAGCGGCTCTTCTAATTTATCTACAGATTTATTCACAATTCTTCTGTCTTTTATATTCAAACAAGAATACAATCACTAAATGTGGGTTTGAGGGGTTGTTTGTTTTGTTTTTGTTTTGTTTTTTGCTACACTGGGGATGGAACCCTGAACTTTCTCACTGAGCTACAACCACAGTCTTTTTATTTTCATTTATTTTATTTTATAATTTTGAAAGAGTCTCATTAAATCCCCAAATTGTCCAGGCTAGGCTCCAACTTGCAATCCTCCTGCCTCAGCCGCCCAGAGAACTGGGATTGCAGGTATCATCATGTTCAGTTTTGTTTTTATTTTTTAAACTGAATTACATCCCCAGTCCTTTGTAACACTTTTTTTTTTTTGAGAAAAGGTCTCAGTAAGTATCCCAAATTGGCCTCAAACTTGGAATCCTCCTGCTTCAGTCTCTGGAGTACCTGGAATTACAGGTATGTGACATCATACCCAGCAAACAACTGTACATTAGATTAATAAATTGATGACTGGGCATATCAAGAACACTTATTTTATTTTATTTTATTTTATTTTGATACCAGGAATTGAACCAAGGGCCTCATGCTTGCCAGGCAGGGGCTGTGCTGCTGAGCTACATGTCCAGCCAAGAATCTCATTTTAAAGAAAGAATAACAGTAGTAAGTCATGGGTTTGTGCCACTACTTTGGTAGCATAATCTTAGACATTTGGTAATTTGACTTGGGCTATCAGCCTACTTTTAGTTACTAGAAATTATATTTCCTTTCAGTTACACACAGCCTGAAAAAGACCTTTGGGGAACAACTTGAAAATTTTTTTTTAATTTTTGTTTTTATTAGTATACTTGCCGTAAATAGTGATTACAGTTCATGTGGACGGTTGGTCCATGTGCATAACACATACGACTTCCTTTTTATCCCTTCCCCACTTTCTCCATTTCTTGGTCCCATTCCTATTTGTAAAAGCTCTGTCTCCCTGTTTCCTATTAATTGTCTTCTCTTTTGCTCTTTAATTTATACATACACTGAGTTTCTTTTATAGAAGAATCCATGTGATATTTTAGCTTGCGTGTCTGATTTATTTCACTCAACATTATCGTCTTAGGGTTTACACGTTTTCTAACAAATGACTCAAGAAATGATTTTTTGGCAATAAAATAACCATTTATTGGAGGCTAGTATGTACTAGATATTCTTTCAGGATCCTGGTATAGTCACCAAGAATAGACGGGAGCCTGCCCAGGGGAGTTAACAGTCTAGTGGTGAAATCAAGTATCAAAAAATAATGGTACACAATGGGTACTACAGGAAATATCATGTGTTACAGAGCTGACCCAAGTAGCTTGAAATGGTGGGAGGGCAAACCTCAAATACATCACCAGGTGTTGAGAAGCCGATACTCTTCCTTATCCATAATTCGGTTCACTTGACTAGGCCACCAACATGAGAAAAGGAGAAGGAATACTAATTTAATTTTTGTTCTGTTTTGAAGAAATAGTAGAAATATTTTAATGCTTAAAATAGTTATGGGTTTTTTTAAATACAAGAATATACACAAAGAATACCAGAATTAACATGATTTTTTTTTGTTAGAACATTGTCTTCACTACTTTTCTTGTTGCTGAGACAAAATTTGAGACACCAAAATTAAAGGAAGAAAAGTTTATTTGGCTCACAGTTTGTAAAGGTTTCAGTGCATAATCAGCTGGCTCCAAGGCAGGGTGGTGTGGCAGAGGGCTTCACAGAGGAGAAACAGTCCATGGCAGGCAGGGCAGGCAGAGGCAGCAAGCAGTGAAGTAACAACCGGCAAGTGACAATAGCAGCTCCTTGCTGTCCCTTTCATAGTCTCTCTAGGCTACCTGGCTTAGGGCAGTTGCCAGACCAATCAATGGACTAATTTAGTAGTCATACACACTTAATCCTAGTGCCCTTAATCCTAGCATTGCAACATGAATCAATCCCAGCATCACACACTCTAGATTCAGCCACCTCTGTAAAAGCCCCACCTATGACTGCATAAGGCTTTGGGGGACAGTTAAACACGAGCCATAACAAATAGTATGGTTAAGCCGGGCATGGTGGCGCACGCCTTTAATCCCAGCACTCAGGAGGCTGAGGTAGGCGGAGCGTTGTGAGTTCGAGGCCAGTTTGGGCTAAAACGCGAGTGTAAGGCCGGCCTGAGCTACATAGTGCGACCCTGCCTCAAAAAAAAACTAGGACTGGGAGTTTGGCTCAGCAGCTTAAGCGCCTGTCTGGTAGGTGCAAGACTGTGAGTTCAATCCCCGGTGCCGAAAACAAAACAAAACAAAACAAATAGTATGGTTAAAATTTACATTCAAAGGGTTTTCATAGGGACTGAGTGACAAAAGTCTGATAGTATCAATGGCCCATGGACTACTTTAAAAACTGGTTTCCTGAGAACTCTCTGGTATATGAGTTCCTAAACAAAGCTGAGTGCAAATGACCCTTTCATTCAGCCACCGCTACTCTGCTACTGATGGCCGGGGCTTTGCTCCACCGAGTTCTCTAACTCTCGGACTCCATTCACATTGAGTATCCAGGTGAGACACAGTGAACTTGCCTGAAATTCAGGGGCTCTGAATTCGGAGCCCGCTTGAGTCCTCTCAGGCTCCATGATGTCACTGTAAAGGGTGGGGGGCAAGCAATGTACAGACCTTGCTTTTTCTCCTAGTCCTCTCAGCTTCATGCTGGTTTCCTTGTTTGCAGAAAAGCTCAGCAACTGACAATAAGGATGTAAAATTTCTTGGGGGAAGAAACTTTAAACCCATATAGTGTTTGTCACACACAAAGTGCTGGACACATTCAGACACCTTTCCCTCAAAACTTACCTTCTACCTCTTGGAGTTATTGCAAAGACTCTTGAATTCATACATAAACAAAACATTTCTTTGGACTGAATAAATAGCATGTTTTCATAGCTACATAACTCCATAGTATGTATTTCTAGGCTTTTGGTCTTATCTTAAATACATTTTAAACTTACTGAAAAGCTTTGCTCTAATTCATTATAAATTATCCTGATCAACAAATACTTAGTGTCATTATAATTACAGGTGGAGTAGGAAGGCTTTGCCTTGAGAAAATATTAGACACTATTCAATAAAGGATGGAAATTGATATTTTAAGGAATTTTAGCTTTCTAATATCAATCAACATGAATTTATAAGTACAAAGTTTTAAAAATCAGTCCATCCAATTCAGTGCTGATTTTGAGAGATTAGAAGATCCTTTTCATTTACAAGTGGTATCCTTTTCCTTGATTATGTCTTACCAACTAAATCAAGATTATATCTGGTGTAATAATCATACTTAACAATGAACTGCTTTTTTCCCTTTATCTCCTCTTTCCAAGAATGTAGGCTTGAAGCACAGTAGTAACAAATGTGAAGGTGAGAAATTCACTCCTAATTCCCAGGGATTCACCCAGACACCAAGAACTCCCAAAACAAAGATTCGACAATGATGATCATTAACACATATGTGGGCATAAATTCAGCCTATTTCTGTATCTTTTAGCATGCTCTCAGTGACAAGTTATAGAAAACTCAAAATGGCTTAAACATCAAAGAAATTATTGGTTAGCATAGCCATAAATCCAGAGATCCAATGAATTTAAGGGAAAAATCACTGATGCTGACCCCCTTCCCAACAGTTCCCTCAGCTCTGCCCCCTGCACAGGTAGGATAATGTGACTCTTAGGATGAACCAGGACAGCTTCCAATGACACTAAGCCCACAACCGCAGATGATCACAGCCAAGAGAAAAAAAGGAATTTTCAGATTCCTTCATAAATGGGAGAAAGCTTCACTATGAATTTCTCAGCAACCTCAACTATTTGTGATGAATGTTGAATTGCCATGGTACTTGAGTATCAGTACTTGAGGCAGCAGGGTGGTTGAACTGCAACACACACAAGGTTTCCCCTGAAGCGTTTGACTCCATGAGAAAAGAGCGATGAAGAAAAGAAAACTGGAGTTGTACAGGAAGGAAAAAGTAGAAAACACATACAATACCATGCAACCATCAGTATCTTCTACCTCCTCTCAATCTACCCATCCATTTCCTATGGTGTATTAACTAAGTTAATCCAGGTCATGGAAAATAAATATTTCTCCTTAGTTGTCCTTTGAATAAAAGTAAAAATTTTTAAATATTAAATAATTGTTCTTGAGATATAAAAGCCCTATACTGTTGGCAAGCAATCATGCCATAAGGCATAGACGAGATTAAACCTTATGTATACTGGGTGAGATAAGTCTAAGTATAGGAAAACAGACTTCTGTAAATATGTTTCGTGAACATTTAATGATGTATATAAACTCTTAAAAACACAAACCAGAAGATTTCATACAAACTAACATTTTAAAAATGAGATTTCTTACCAAAAGCAATCCACCTTGAGATTAGGCTTTCAGGAGTGCTGTAGTATCATGATTTCTACATCAGTGGCTATCATAACCCATAGATTAATTTTGCCCAATAATGTTTCCAGAGTCTAGTAATTTAAAAGAATTTCTCTGAAAATGAGATTTTACTTACTTACAGAAGATTTGTATACTGCTAGTAATATTTACTATAATTTTAAAAATTGAAAAATGGGAGAGTTTTAAAGTTCTAATCAAAACTAAGAGGAAAATACAAACTTTGTAGAAATAATGTTTTAGACATTAATGACTTCATCAAAGTAGGATTTTTTTTAATTTTAGAATTTTTTTTAATTCACTGTCTTAGAGTTATTCTGAAAGCGCTTTCATTTATCTGCTCCAAAGAAGTAAGTAAACATTCTCTAAAACTAATTGAAGGTTGAAAATTGATTGTTTTTATAATTTGATTATTTAAATATTTTTAGAACAGATTCTATGTATCCAGGCAGGATTATAATGCCTAAGTCTTACCCTTGAAATGTTTAATATCTATTTGAAAAGATTCCTTCAAAAGCATTTTTTAAAAATCAGTAAACAGCAAAAGGTAGCATTGAATAAAGCACTAAATTGTGTATAACAATATGTTGTAGAATCACACTAATAGCTATGACACATTCACTGTGTTCCATCCATAACATGTCATTTAATCTCACAACAACACTATAAATTCCAGTCATTATCATCAACATGTTAAAGACAAAGAAATTAAGGCTTGGAGAGCCTTAACTAGCCCTAATTAAAAAACTGAGTAAAAAACAGGATTAGGAATTAAGCACATATTGTGGAATATTACAGTTTTTGACTGGTTGCTCACATAGCAATGTATTTTGTTTTCATGGGATCAAACAAACTGGGTCAGCTCTTTGCAGAATTAACAGTTCTCCTTAATCAAGGACAAGGCAACGTATTTTAGAAAGGAAGGAGGACCACTCTGAGTGAAGGCTCTTAAAATGTCCAGACTCTGTTTGAAATTTGGACAAGGAAGTAGGGAAAGGAAAGAAAGATTGGGCAAATCTGGTAGAGCTGGATTATAGCACTTCATAGAGGTGTTAATGTGGTTTATGAAAAAATATCTCAGTGTAAAATAACTGTTAAAAATCTCTCATGTCGCTCTTCCTTCGCTGTATTTTCCAGCTCCAAAGCACTTGAAATGAATCATCAGGGACCACCCACCACCTTTCAGATGCTTAGATTAAACTCAAAAGTGTAGACGTGTTCTTAATAGCTACAAGGTTAATACTGTTCTAATCCTGGGTCAGACTACCCAAGGGAGAAAGCAGGCGACACCCTGGTGACCTGGAAACCCCACCAGCCCCAGGCAGCCTCTGCAGCTGCTCCTCCACATTCCACACATTTCGCAGTCAGGCATCCTTAAACTCCACCGACAGGGGAGAGCACCCAAACCAGAGACACTCATGTGTACACAGTGGTGAATTAGCTTTTTATTGAAAGTGGGCCCTTCAAACCTGCATGCAGAACCCCTCTGGTTTCTAGTTTGTTGTCCCCTCATCATTCTGGTTAAGATTTCTCTGGTTTGCTGCAGTCCACCAAAGCTTTTGGCCCCTAAAACTAAGACATGGCATGACTGTGTAAGTACTGACTGGTTCAAAAAAGTAAAGGGAAAATACTATGCTGTATCTCCTAGTTACTGTGACTTCGTTCGCGCAGCTTAACTGGTTGTTTCAGCAGCTGCAAATCTCCACGAGTGCAATCAGCAGGAACCCCCAAGTTCTGTTAGTGTTTCATCTTCTCCAACATGTACGTCCACAAATGGTATTTTTCATTCATATTATTTCCTATTTGTCTCTGTTATGACTCATTGCACCTGTATTTGTCCATTATGTGACCCTGTCAATGGTACCTTCTGGATTTGATTCTAGAACTCGTCTTTCCTCTTTGCCTCCGTCAATTTGATGTCAGTGTCAGCAGTTCCTTCCTCCAACCGTAAAGAAGCAGAAAAGAAAAAGACCTAGCTGCAGGATACTTGTGTCCTTCCTTCAGATTTCCAATTTAAATCCAGTCTTCCAATATTTTTTTGTTTTTGAGAATGGGCACTTACTGGTCACTGACCCACCCAATGCTATTACAAGTTTTCTTACATTGTCTTCAAGAATACAATGAAAACAAAATGTTGGCTTTCTATCCAAAATGAAAATAAATTAACATATTCATGGATGAGCTTCATAAGATGAGGTTGGGTCATAGAAAACTGTATGTGTGTACATGAAAGCACGTGTATACACAATACATAAGTACATACTTTCCTTGGGATATGATGCATTGCTTTTTCTGTTAGGAAAGTTTCCTAACATAAAAGATGAAGAATGATTAATTTAGTAAATTCTGCTGATACATAATATATGGAATAATTCTATTTTGTGATACTTAATGATCTCTATTTATTGAGTACTTACGATATGATAGGGCTACGTTAGACACTGAGAACATAGATGGAGCTTTCATTAGATACTGCTAACAAGATGGAGCTTACAGTTTAGCGAAGGAGAACTCTAGGGCATGATGACCAAGCTTAGTAAGAAAATGCATAGCATATATTTAATATTTAAGTTCTAAACGGTGAAAACAAAGCAGAGCAAAGGGATATGAAAAGGGGAACTCACTGAGATGATCTTTGTGTAAAACAATCTAAAAGCACTAAGGCAACTTGAAGGAAGGAGGTCCCAGAAGAAGACAGCAAAAAAATAAAAAATAAAAAATAAATAAATAAATAAACATAAATGTTTTTTTAAAAAAGCACCATAGCAAAGTCTTTAGCTGACAGAGCAAGCAGCAAGCCAGTCTCAGAGACAGAGAAAGCCACAGGGAAGCAGAGAGGGATGAACTAAGAAAAGAGTGTGGGTAGTGAGCCAAAATCCTTTTCCACTGGATCTTGTCTGGTCACTTCAAAGACCATTGGAAAATGCATATATTTTTGGTTGTCCAGTAACCATGGGGCATTATTGACCCCGGAGGCAGGCAGGGATATCAAAGATTTTTCAATATGATACATTCTGATCAGTAAAAACCCTATTTTATCCAAAACGCCAACAACCTCTGAATAACTTTAGCCATTATAGGAACTCTGGGTTTGACTTTGAATGAGACAGAAAAGTATTGGAGGCCTTGGTGTAGAAGATTTAGTGGCCTCACTATGTTTTTTAAGACTCGATCCAACCTTTGAGTTAGAAAGATCAAGGCAAAAGCACAGTTAAGAAGCTGTCTAAACAACCCACACAAGAGACGATGGTGCCTGATTGACCCTTCCAGTTCAGTTGGTAGGAAGAAGTAGATGAGAACTAACTAGATTCCAAACAGATATAGAACAGACTCAATAAACATTGCAGGTGTAGTAGGAGAGAGAGAGAGAGAGACAGAGACAGACAGACAGAGAGAGAAGGAAATAAACTCAAGATTTTTAGCCTGAACAATTAGCCTGCCCTTGGTTGTGATGAAAAGCACAGAGGAAGGGAAGTGTGACTGGCGCTGGAAGCATCAGAAAGAAAGGCCACATAGGGCACTACTGGTGAATAGGCAGGCGGAAGTGTGTAAGCACAAGCACTGTATGCAGACATAACTGTGGAAGATGAAGGTAGAGATATGACTGTCAGTGCATATACAGAAATGCATCAATGTGGAAAGAAATCTAAAAGAGATTCAAAAAATGTGTGAAAGAGCTACCTCGGTTTGTTTGTTTGTTCATTAAGAACTAAAGAAGCAGTTTAATAAAAGAGAAGACTATTTGAAGATGGGTAAGAAGGAAATGAGATGACAGAAAACTACTCTGAATGAGTAGGTGAAATTTGAGAGCAAAATGTCCAACTACCTAGGCTTTTAAGACATTGATCTGCACCATTTTTCTCATGTTTTCTAAGCTAGTTTCATTAAATGTCTTAATTTTATGAAATGTAAAATCATTATGAATACCCCCAGTATGACACCACTCCCTAAGGCTCCCTTGTAACAGAGCTCTGATTGGATTTTTCTTTCTCACTAGTCTCCTTTTCTACTCCTCTCTCTCCAATTGTTTACTCATCAGCTACCAACTGGCTCTCCACTTAACAGACGCCACTTCCAGGGTCATTAACTCTCAGCCTGGCTCTCCCACTCTCCCGTGGTCATTATCACCATGCAATGCATTTCCAGACCCCAGGGTTTCATTGCAAGGAGAAATGGTGAAATTGTTTGCAGCTGGATGCTATTTGAAAGAGCAAGCCGCATGCATTTACTGGAGCTTTGGGGGACTGGAGGAGGAGAGAATCGATTGTCACTCCGGTCCTTTTTCCTGGCAACACCTCAAAGGTTGCCAAGTAAGAACAGCAGTGCCCAGCTGCCCTGAAAAGCTAAGGAGAGAGTGAGATTTAAGACTTGAATTGCCTCTCTCTTCTCATTATGTGTTATTTGTCAATCATGGATAAAAGGTAGTTTTTGCCCTCCAACTCCTAGCCCTGGGGTGCTTGTATCACATAGTGGTGCCAATTTTTTATGGAGCACTGAGAGAAAAAAATCAATGATTGCACCTTTCTTAAGGTGGACTTTTCTCTTTTTTCTTTCCTTTCCTTTCCTTTCCTTTCTTTTCTTGTCTTTTTTTTTTTTAACCAAATGGTTTAAACTAAGCAGGCAAATCATTGGAGAAGGGGAAAATAAAATTTTGTCCTCATGGTAATAGACGTCTTAGAGTTTTGACCCTGTTAGAACTCCTATGAGCAATGATTTTCCTCCTTCTCTTGAAAATATCTGAAATTTACTGGGTTACTGAAGGTTGGTGGCAGGGAGATCTTGTCCTCTTTCATGCTGAGTTTTGCAAATGAGCAATAAAATGGAACCTATCACTCGGTGTGAAATGCAGACCTTAAAAAACAGGTCCATTTTGATGTCTAGCTTTCAGATTTATCTTACAATATGAAAATACATTGTCCTCATCTGAATATTATATTCCTGCATTATAGAAATTGTTAAACAGTTTTAGCCCCCCTTTAGGGGCTGAGTAGCTTTTTATGGAGCTATGAAAAGAAGCAAAAACAGGAAGCTCAGCGAAGTTTGACATTCATCTGGTAAGTACACATTGGGCTGTATTATGCATGACTCTCTGAAAATACTCCTAAACAAACCATCATGAAAATTATCCAATACACTCGTAAGAAACCTTTTAGCACCCATTTTTTTCTCTTTTTGTTCGTTCTCTATTTGTATTTATGTATTTAATTATTTTTGCACCTATTTGGTTTTAAAGTTTGCATTTTTTGGTTTTTGTAAAAGAGAAAATCCCTAATGGAAATAACAGTGAACTTTGGTTAGTAGTTATTTAGCCAGGAATATGCACCATAAAATCAGTAGTACAGCTTTTATTCATTCATAAACTAAACATTCCTAAAAGTTAGCAGAAATTGGATGCAACCAATGCATTCATTTTACAGGTGAATTAAAATGCTAACACCATTGATAATTTGCAATGAAAGACAGCCTGTTGAAGCCAACTGAACATTTTCTCCTTAGTATTACCTTTTTTTCTTTGTTTCATAATTCCATCTAGGAACCTGATTGTTGCCCACTGGAAGAATTCAGCAACAGAAGTCCCAGCAAGCTAAGTTCCTGGAAATGGGAGTTGATTGCATCATTGTCAATTTTACAAAATGTAGGCTCAGTTGGCCCACCTGTTACCTCAACTTCTTGTTTCTTGTGGGCAGGTGGGCACCCTGCAGTAGGTCAGGATGAAACAGGAATAAAACCACGCAGAGAACCACTGGACACGCGGAACTGCCCAGGCTTCCGGTTGAGGCTGTGCGAAGCCCGCGCATTCCATATGGTTCCCATCGGAAGCTAGGCAGGGCTGCGGCACATCTGTCTGTACCTATGAGTGTGTATTTTCAGGGCTCCCCTTCGGCTGGTTCTGATTTATGCCTAACTCACTCCAGGCTCCCTAGAATTGAACTTTGGTGAACTTGGTACAAGTTCAACATTCGTAACCAAACCTGGATTTCCAGAAGTTTTCCCTAAGATTCAATTTGAAACTGCGGATGTGTTTCTCCAAGGTCCATGCTTCCAACTATTATTAATTACTTGGCCCCAATATCTGTCATGTGCAATGCTGTGTGTTCCTGAATAACTAGAACATGTAAGCAAATTGGAACTTAAATGACCAAGCACCCTGAGACACAATGGTTGTAGAATCCCCGGATTTCAAAGTATGCCCCATAAAGAAATTTCCAAGTAGAGGAGGATTCTGGGGTGGACCTTGGCCGCAGGCATTGGTGACTTGCCTTCAACATTCCTCTTTCATCTCCATTCTTCTACCTGCTTTCTACCACAAGGGAAATGCAAAGTCAGCCAAACTGAACGCTCACGCTTCCTTTGTTCATCTGAGTCCCCCCAAAAATCTGTGCCTTCCTTTTTCTTTGTCCTTGACCAACTTTTGTCTTTTGGCCATATACTCATATCCCCAATAATTACAAGCCCCAGTTCACATCTTCTTCATCCTTGGAGCCTCTCCAGACCCTGTCAGCTGAAAGAGATCCTTCTTGGAATGCATTTCCATAACTCTCGGGAGTGGCCTCTTCATTACAATGTATGCATGTATATTGTCTCCCATACACAATCCTAAGATATTTGGGGTCAGCACTAACAGGTTTTCCCCACTCAATAGTTAGAAAGATTATGATAGTTTGATTTGTGTTGAAAGAATGAGTGAATGAATATTCCTGGTATAAAAACACAAACACGACCTGTAAGCCTCATAGCAGAAGAACACAATGAAATATAATATTTTGGGGAGGCAACACATTTTCAGGGCTTTATTGCTTTGTGTTCTAATTATTGCCAATCTCACCACCACCCAGCAGGGCAAGTACCTCATTAACCTCGCACACTGCTGTATTCCAGCCCTAACCTAGCATAGTGGTACCAGGCACATAAAAGACACACTAAATGTTTGCTGAATGAGTAACATAGTGAATTTAAAAAGCAAGCTCTCTTTATACTGTAATAAGCTTTTGGACTAAGAAAGGGAATTTTTTAAATGTCAGAAGAATGCAGGATAGACCAGCAAAACAAATCCTAATGCAAAAAATTCTTAAGGCAAACTGTGAAAACTTTCCTTTAAGTTTCTCCCTGCCCTGGACTCGGCCTCCTGGAGCTCTGAGCTGTCTTCCTGTGCAGTGTGAAGCCAGGCAGGCAGCCACAGTGATAATCTTTGCAAGCTGAACCCTTCTCTCATTAGCCCACAGCAGATTGTAAAAACTGATACTGGCTCTTGCGCGTTCTTCTCTAGTGCAGTCTCTAATTTCCAAAGTAGCTCCCAAGGCGATAAGATCCAGACCTTTGGAGAAGAGATTAGCATCAGGCCCAATGGGGATTTTTTTAATCACATTAAAACAAGATAACATGTTATCTGAGAGAAATTAATCCTCACTTCTTGGCTGTGTTATTTGTGCAACTTGACACATGGGAACTCTTTTAACTGGTTATCTGGTCCTTTTCATTTCATGGCCTTTATTGCCTTGACATCTAAATGTCTTTAATTTATGAGTACTCAACTGGTCCTTGATTAAAACAATGAAAAGATTTTACTATTATCTCACGCTTCATAAAATAAGTAATGAAATTAAATGACAAGTATCACATTTCCAATTAGAATTCCAGGTTTATAACATCAGGAACCCCAAGATGACAACACAGACAAATTCATTTAGTTCTGTGCAATTTAATATTAGCCAGAGCTACAGAAAAGTATGCAGTGGGCTACTTTCATTCATAAATGGGTGAAGAAAATTTGATACATATTTTAATGAACTTAGTAAAACAAATAATCTTATATTTAAAATTCTTCACATTTCCAGATAGTTTTGTGATTTTTAATGGCATCATATCCTATGATTTTAAATAGTCTTCATTAATATGATTTCATTAGAAGGGGAAGAGGAAGTTTAACTTCACTTAGGAAATTGTATCTTATTCATAATTGCGAAGAGGTAAATAAGATTAAAGGAAAATGCGTTTAACATATTTTAATATTTCAAATGCCTTTAACAGTGCAGTGAGAATTATTTATATAATGACTATATAGCTAGGGTATGGTTCTCAATTACTAATACAAAAGAAAGCAAATACAACCAAAATCATTTTATAGCCAATTATATGCAAATTATTGTTAGTGAACTACTGGTTGTTTTTACTTACTGATCATAAATAATGCTAGTTCTAAAAGACTCCTTTGTTAATCTATCTTGTTACTGTGCATAACAATTATATTAGCAATCAAATTTTAATAAAATTGTTTAAAAAGCACATCAATATCATATTCTCACTTAAACTCCAGTTTCTTAATAAAACAAGCACAAACAACTGAGATCAACCACTTATTTCCTCTAAAGACATTAGGTAACCCAGTAGCCTGTGATATCCACTCTAACAAAGCACTCATGGAATACATCCTAAGCTTCAAATACAAACTATAATTAACTATGTGACTGCACATCTGAGTTGGACTAGTTTAGTCAAAGAGCGTCAGGATTTTGATAAGGGAAACCTTCTCTCAATGTTTTATGCTTTTAATTTTTCATTTAAAAATATAGAGTGACTACTTCAAGAATGAGTTCAAGCATAATTTTAGAATCCTAAGGGTCACATGAGTCAGTTCATGACAGGTAGCCTCAAAAATCATTTCTTTTCTCTCTTCACTTATAGAAATGCTTTAATTAGGGCAAATCTATGCTAGCACACATTTCTGTGTTTAAAGATCAAAGCAAACTTAGGAAGTGAGCAAAGCAGCCTTTCCCCCTCATTTTGCACACTAGGAGTTTGAAGCACAGAACCTCATGTTCCTCGAGATTACACAGTTGGTAAGAAGACCCAGCAGCCAGACTGAGGGAAGCTGTGGGGAGAAAGTGATGGCAAAAATGAATGAAGCGTCACTCATTCATGTCAGCCCACACCACTAGCTTCCCTTCTTACACTTCTTCCAAGGTCCCTGACTTGATTTCCTTAGTCTTCCTTATTGATTCCTCCTTGCCTCAGGATAGTACTGTAGACAGCTAAATTAGGTGGAAATATTACAGGCAGTCAGGCGGGGATTGGCCCTTGAGGGAGTCAGTGCAGAGGATGAGAACATATTACATCTGTGGCCGGAGGTGCATCCGTCAAAGGCCAGGCCGTAGGATAAAGCTGAAATGACCAGACCTGCACATCTCCCTGAGGGATAAGGAATAATTTGAGATTTTACTATAATTAGTATCACTTGGTCCAATAAAGTCTAGATAGACATCAGTCACCAGGTGGGTGACCAGAAGCTCTGGTCTGATACCTTCTTAAAAATATCTTTGTTCTTTCCACATACCAGTATGTGATCAGCTACCTTGTTGGATCAATATTATCCAGTGGCTATACTTGTAATCTTATTGGGTGATCATAGTTTTGTCTCCACATTGTACCCGCCTCATGATTTTGCTCTATAAAACATTCTCAGAGAAGAGGGCTCTGTGGCAATCCACTTTTGAGTACCCTCTTGTCTCTCAGGAGCTCTCTTTCTCAATAAAATTTTTCCTGTGTTTAATCTCCATTGTTCCTTAGCATTAATTCTTCAACTTCAGGAAACACAAACTTGGCATATTTGACATTGGGTGTTACATTTTTCCTTACACCAATGTATTTCTTCTACATATGCACAACTTATTAGAGGCAGATTTCTGTTTTCTATTTTCCTTGAGTTCAAGCTGTGTTTTATTATCACACAATTATTTTTAGATTGTCAAGCATCTTACGAATTTTCCTTCCTGTCAAAGCAGCCTGTACCAGACAGAAATCAGAAGACTAGGAATAAAACTCAGGCAGGTCAAAAACCTTTCCCAGGAGGATATTTGTTTTTCACATAATCATTGAACAAATATTCACTTGATTCTTCTCCCAAGTCAATTCTGTAGTCAACTTTTTCCCATGTATTTATTTATTACAGTGCTGAGCTTGGAACCCAAGACCTCGTACATACTAGGCAAGGATTCTACTCCTGAACTACACCTCCAGCTCATATATCTAAAATTTTTAAAAAGAAAAAAAAAATGTTCATTGGAAAGTCATCAAAAAGTATAAAATATGTGAAGACCAAGTCTGTGTTCTGCACTGTCTGGCTTCCCACTCCCTGTGTGCCATTTCTAGAATATTGGTAGGCACTGCAGAAAGAGGGCTTTATAGTCTTCCAAATCAGCATCGAGTCCCAGGAAAAGAGCCCACCCAGCAGGTTTTAATTGCCTCTTTAACTCTCCAAGTATGTCTGCTATCTTCTCTTTTTATGAATGGCGTGACACATCAGACCACCAGGTAAAAAGGCCCAGGTCAGCAATCCAGCAGCAAGGACAGCACAGAATACAGAAAGACTTGGAAGCCTCTCATTTCCACAAGCTCCCGTAATTTATTCTAGCTTAGCAAAAAAGCAGCTTTTGAACATTATTGATACCACAGGGCTCATCAGTTGAGATTCAGCTTGATATAAAAAAATACAAATTGGCTTTCCATGCTAAGTAAAACAAAGCAAGTGACATTTCTTCTGAAATCCATGGCTCAATCCATGAGCCTTCTGTCTTAGTTGCAGGTCAGATGTCAACAAGAGCACTGTTTATTTTTTTTAACCAGGTGTCACATGATTCAAAGGCATCATCTATAATCATTTTCTGAAGTGAGCCAGACAACCAGGACCCTTTCTTACACGCAAATCCTGAGAAGAGGTCAAACTGGCAGCTGCAGTGTGTTTCTGAATGGGCTGTTGTGATTCAAATGTCTCATTTTGAGGGGGAGCTGGGGAGGTGACATAACACAGGAAGCAGGGAAGTGAGAGTGTTTGTGGGGGTGGCTGAACTGTGTGACCTTCCGGGGTTGCCCTCCAATCCTGAGTCTCTGGGGTCAATGAATGGGCTTTCAAGAAGTGCTAGGAGCTCAGGGCAAGCTTCTTGGGAGGTTTCTCTGATAGGAGAGGAAAGTTAGGCCAGGAGTAGGGGGATATGATGAAAGAATTTGCTTTCTATCATCTTCCACAGAAAAGTATTTTTAAGTAATTAGTAAAATTGTGCATGTCTGTTATGGCCTCTGTTGTGAAGAAAGAAAGTTCACCTTCATAAACTGAATTCATACATTGGAGGTTGTTTGGGTGGCTGTTCCTAGCACACTATGCTACCCCAACTCTAGGCAGCCCTTACTGTTGGAAAGAAAGAAAGCGAGAGAAGGTGGGGGAGGGTTGAAGTGGGGGAGGGAGGGAACGAAGGAAGGAGGGAAGGAAGGGAAGAAAGAAGACATGCTTACTTTCTCATGAAAAAGAAATCTTATTTTTTATTCTAAAATTTTAATTCTTAAATTGTATCCTGAGCCGTTTTTTGTTTGCAAGAAATAGTATCATTCAGTCAGCACTCAGAAAGGTCTATTATATTTCCACCTAGAATTTAGTTTGTCATATTATACTCTAAGAGATACAGTTACATAAAATCCTTATGGCGTAACTTTTAATACTGGCTAAATTTTCAAGGCAGGGATTATACTGATTATTATTGGTATTCTTTGAAAACATAATGTTTTTGTTTGGGCCAAGAGCATTTTATGGATTCAGTGTGTACCATAAATACTTCAGAAACATTTGAGTTAGTTTAGACCTTTTATCAATGAGGTTAAGGCTGCTGCTAAAGCCAACACTGGTAATGAAGGTATCATGATGACTTAAAAAATCATTTGAAGACCATGTCTGTGTGCGAGACCACAAGGTCACTGGGGGTAAGGCCTAATTATCATGGTAACAGTTCATGTGCCAGATCCTGGACCTCACCGTGAACTCTGAATTTATGTTCCCAGTGATATATGGCACCCATTTCAATTCTAAAGGATCTAGAAGTTACTGATATTTAATCATTCATGTTATACAGTGAATGAATTACTGATCCTCGGTGACAGCTGCCTCATAAGTTTTAGAAGCCTGAAATTTCCCACAGGCCATCTCTGTGTGTCCCCAAGTGCTCTGCGTTTCTTGGATCAAGGTGCTTGACATAGAGCCTTCGAAATGCCACCATGAAGCAGGTTAGAGTGAGTTCACCACTGGGTCAGAAGCAGAGGAATCAAAAAGATGCCAAAGACTTAATGGAAATTCAGTCCATGAACAGATGGCTCCAAGGAAGAAACATCATTGTAGAATGCTGCTCAGTTCATTGTAGGTGGGAAGTAGAACAAGGGACGAGTACCAAAGAGGAAGAAGGGAGGAAACCGACGTAGACCCCAAGGCTATACCACA
>RJWM01033048.1:0-20939 GCA_004363535.1 Dasyprocta punctata | reverse complement strand
TTTAATCCCAGCACTCGGGAGGCTGAGGTAGGCGGAGCGTTGTGAGTTCGAGGCCGGCTTGGGCTACAACGCGAGCGCAAGGCCGGCCTGAGCTACATAGTGCGACCCTGCCTCAAAAAACCAGGGCCGGGAGTTTGGCTCAGTGCCTTAAGCGTCTGCCCTGGCAGGCGCGAGGCTGTGGGTTCAATCCCCGGTGCCGAAAAAAAAAAAAAAAAAAAAAAAAAAAAAAAAAAAAAAAAAAAAAAAAAAAAAAAAAAAAAAAAAAAAAAAAAAAAAAAAAAAAAAAAAAAAAAAAAAAAAAAAAAAAAAAAATCCAGGAAAGTGTTTTTAGTTACCAATGTGTTCTCAAAGTAATCTGGGTTGTTGTCGGGAAAATGTGACCTCAGTACAAAGATGACTGTCAAATTCTTAAGAATCAGAAAATGTAAGGTAGAGCTTCATAGACCCTCTGAGACAAAATAAAACATTTTCTAAGAATCTTAAAGCATTTAAACAAGGGGAATGTTGCAAAAACTGTAGAATTTGTAAGAATTTTGAAGACATTATTATAACAGGACTGCCTCGTGATAAATCCAAACTAAAGAAGGGCTAATTTCTTGAAGAGATTTGTGGTTTAGCCTTTTTCTAATGGAGTTAATCATGAATTGATAAACAAATCTCTACAAAGCTCTTAAAGACATCATGCTAGCGAATGCTGAATAGGATAAAAAGAATATAAAATAAAAAGAAGTCTTTGGACTAGGCCTCAAATTCTACAGTCGGGAAGTCAGTTGAAAAAAAAAAAAAAAGAACTCGTGAGCTAGGCACCCAGGATACTTATTATGGAAAAGGAAGACTCACAGAACACAACAAAGAGCAAAGGTGCTAGAGGGAAAAGGCCAAGAAAATTGCTCCTGGGGAGCAGGACTTGCCCTTCATCAAACATCTGGCAGCATATGCCCAACTGGCTTAAGAACTGCTTTGGAGTAGTGAAACTTAGGTGCCTCCCACGACCCACTTTTGGAGCAAGGGTGTCTATTGATGATATCCTATGCCTGCCCCACCACTGTATGTGTGGTAGAGCACTTGTTACTTTAGTTCACAGACTTTCCGGTCAAGAACTGTGCGCAAACTGAACAGTCTCGCTGACACCTGAACTTGATTTTAGTAACACGATCCTGGGCCTGATGCCATAACAGGGAGAAATCTGGGGGAGAGTGCTGGTGGCGTTGCTGGGAGTGACAGAGTGTGTTTTATTATAAGATGAATGCAAATAATAAGCAGGCAAAGAGTGGATTATGAGATTATTTAAACACAAGGCAACAAATTGTTTGACACTCTGCCCATCAACAGGATCTAAATCCCCTCCTGATTAATGTGAGTAAATTTGGGATTGATTTGACCAGGAAGCAGGAGATGATGCTATGTTGCTTCTAAGGCTGAATCATATAAGGTAACGTACACTTCTGTTCTGTGCTGCTGGAATATTTGTGCTTGATACCCAATGACACTATGTAAGAAATCCAACGTTCCCGAGGCAGCTCTGACGTGAGGAAGTCCAAGGCACATGAAAAGGCCATGTGTAATGCAGCCAGGCAAGCCTTTAGTCATCTCATTCTTTGTGACAGACACATGAATGAAGAAGTTAGACCGGGGGGATAAATCATCCCTGCTGTGTCCTAGCCAGCTTTCTAACCCACAGAAACACTGACCATCACAAATTAGATTTTGTTTTAAGCCTCTACGTTTGGGATGGTCTCTTACACAGTAATTATTAACTAGAAAGTTCTTCTTATCCTGAACATATAAATAATGCAAAAATCATTAAGAAAGTGACCAGAAAACCCCACCTTCCCAAAAAACATAGGCAAGAAAATTTAAATAAACACAATTCAAAGAAGGATGTCAACATGGCCAGTGTGCACAGAAGGTGCTGAACCTCATGAGTCATCAGGGAAATGCAAATTAAACCATAATGAGCTACCTCTTCACACCCACCAAAGAGGCTAAAAATAAAAATGCAGACAACAAGTGTATGGATAGTCAGGAGAACTCTCATAAACTGCTGGCAGGAATATAAGTTGATTCAAACACTAGAAAAAATAGTTTGGCAGTAATTTCTCCAGTTAAAAATATGCACACTGTGAATATTAACGTCACTCCTGGGCTTATGTTTAACAGACGTGTATCCTAAAGGACTTGGACACAGATGTTCAGGGCAGCATTGTTCACCAAAGTAAAAGACTGAAATCAACTCACACGTCCATCAAGGATAGAATGGACAAATTAAATCGCAGGTGCAATAATAAGGTTTAATACTGTGCTGCAATTAAAATGAGTGGTGTTCAGCTATACTCAACAACACTGATAGACCTCAAAACAAACTTTAGTGAAAAAAATGTGAGTGATACATGTGGAATGATGCCCCAGTTCATTAATTTATTTTCTTCTGCTAGTCTGCTCACAGTAGGAGTTGGACCACAACTGAATCAAATTGTTACATTAACTGTAGACCTTATGGCGAAATTTGACTTGGTTCTAATCCAATTCAGGTTGAAACCAGAATTTTAGAAACAATTAAGTTCGTGAACTGAGGTGCCACAGTGGTTCTACTTGTATGTAGTTCAAAAGTTAGAAAAAAATTAGTAGATAATGTCACAAGACAAGTTGCAGTTTCTTTGGGGGTAGAAAGAGAATTAACCAATGTAAATGAGCATGAGGGGATTCTAGAGCCTTGGGCATGCTGTTTCCAATTTTCGTAAGTAGGTTATAGTTCACCAAAGAAATTTTAACAAAAGAAGCATAGTATAGATTCTGAGTTAGCAGGTAAAGTGAGGTGCAGAGAGAAAGGGAAGTTGGGAATTTACTCTGTGAATATAGAAGACTGCTGTGAGTGCTGTCATCGAATATGATTTCTTCATATATGTGAGGTCTTCTCAGCTGCCTAGCAGAAAGAGGGAAATGTGTGGGTAAAGAACAAACAAACATCAATAAAACGTTAAATAAAGTTTTAGCAAATGGATTTAAAAACCTATCAGGATGGCGGGTTTGTTTCTACTGAAGAAGAGAAAAAGTAAACATGGTAACTTGTCCGCTATGCAAGGTAGTGTCTATTCTCCTGACACAGCAGAGATACAAAAAAGTTTTGCACTTTATTGCATAGCTATCTTTTTTATGAGTAGCTATTTTCTGAAGCAAGAGGAATGTTGGAAGCTACACTACAGGGATGTTCATGGTTTAGAGCAGGAGGGAGTAAGGACCTAGAACTCAGTATCTGGGGGGTGAACACTGAGCTTCTGGGTTTGCTCTCTTTGGTGAGCATCAGAAGCCACAAGTGTGACTCAGCATCATCATCAATTGAGACAAACTGTGCAGAGAAGCATTACTTTTCTCTTATCAATCCAGCAAGTATTTTGTGTGTGCTTACTGCATGATAAGGACTACGGCAGGCCCCATGAAAGAAGATGAGTCCTTTGCACCAGTCCACAAACTTGTTGAACAGACAGAGAAGGAGACTGACAGGAACTGCAGAAAACAACATGGGATGGCACTGTGCACTGAGAAGTCTCCTCCAAGTGTGTGGCTGAAGCAACAGAAGTCACTCCAAGGCAAGGTGTCAGCAAGAAAGACTACAAAACAAGCAGGGAGAGGTAGACAAATAGATAAGCTCATTTTGATGGAATCTCCACACGTTATTCAAAGAAAAGTCAATGCTGCTGGAGGAAAGTTATCAAAGAAGAAACAGCAAGCCATCTGGCTGGACGCAGACTGAGGCATTGCCCATCTAGGTCATAGTGCCAGGAACTGTACTATGCCTGGGATTTTTTAAAAAGAGAATAAAACAAAACAAAACAGAATAAAGCAAATCCGAACTGAACAATGCAAGTGATACAGGACTTCATAACAAGATAACAGAAAATCAACAATGGCTACCATAATGTCTCTTATTTCCATCAAAAGAGCTGTCCATACCTTCACACATAATAAAATCAAGCAAAACAAGACAGGACAAAACCAGTCAAAACAAAAGAATGAAAGCATTACAGGACTTCAAAACAAGATAATAGGAAATCAACAATGGTTACCATAATGTCTCTTGTTTCCTCCAAATGTGCCTGGGATTTTATTCTACTTGCTAGTGAGCAATTTGCCTGCCAGTTTGTCTCATCCATTCCTCTTTAGTTCCATGGCACTGACATGGAGTGACCCAAGTGGATTGCCACAGGTAAGAATACAAAGAATATGGATACTTCATCTTTTATAATGGAATGGAAGAAAACCTGCCTAATGCTTCCAGGGAGGGAGATATTAGACATCATTTTTATCTTGCTGCAGAGTAAGTAAATATGCCCTTTACTCCATAGGAAAATACCACCTCTCTGTTCCAAACATTCATGTCGAATTTTCTCTCAAGTCTACAGTATGAGGTTCAAGACTTTGAGGGATATATTCCAAAACTAGAAAGCAATGGAAAGGTTGAGAGGATTTCAATCATCAGGAAGATTTTAATTTTTTCCTTCAGTCAATTTTTGGTAACTAGGTTAGTTTTGCAACACTTTTAATTTCGCAGAAACATTGGAAAGATAGTACAGTCTCACAGAAGTATGGTGATTTCTTGTAGTAAATTAGTAGTATTGATACATTATTATTAACTAAAGTTTGTAGTTTATCCATATTTCCTTAGTTTTTAATCTAAAGTCCTTTTTGGATTTGACATCCAATGCAGGATAACACATTACTGTTAGTGTCATATATTCATAGGATACTCTTAGCCGCCCTTCATCATGATTTGAATATGAAGTGTCTTCCAAAGGCTCATGTGCTAGATGGAGGCTTGATCTCCAAAGTAGCAGTATTCAGAGTTGGAGTCTAAAGAGGTGACTGATCATGCCAGCAATACGTTCATCCATCTATTGAAGAGGCCATAGATGAATGAATAGGATATTAGGTGGTGGGACCTAATTTAAGGACACATTACTGGAGACATGCCTTTGACAGAGCCTCTTCCTTTTTGGCTCTGGCTCTGTTTGTTTGGTGCCATGAGAGGAGTAGCTTTCCTCCACAGCACACTTCCACCATGTTTCTTCCTTGTCACAGGCCTAAAAGCAATGCAATCTGCTAACCATAGACTGAAACCTCTGCAGCACAAAACTTTCCACCTTTAATTTGTGAACAGAAGCATTCATGAGCCCAGGTACCACTGTATTTTGTCACAGTGATAGACAGTTGACTAACATATGCTTGATAATTTGGAGAACTACTGGTTAGGTGCTTTGTATAATGTCAGTCTACTAGAATGTGTTGGGTGTTTTCCTCAGACTTAGAATGGGACTGGGTGGTTTGAGCAGAAGGCACAGAGGCAAATCAAGGGTGCATCCTCAGCGTGACTTATCGTTGCTAATGCTGAGTCTGGTCACCTGGCTGATACAGTGGCTGTCGGACTTCTCTTCTATCAATTTATTCTTTTTACGTTCTTTCTACACTGCACTCTTTCAAAGGAAATTACTGTGCGCAGAGAATTCCATTCCACACGAAAGGAATAAGGATTTATGCTCTCCTTCCTGGTGGAAGTTACCTATACACATTATTCTAAATTCTACATGCAATATTTGTCTTTTCTTTCCCATCTATTTATTTATTTAACATGTACTTACATCAATATAGACTCACTGAACTTTATGTCATACTTTAGGTTATAATAGAAAACTACTTTATTTTTATCTTCAATCAATGCAGCACTGGCCATTGGGGGCTCTTTCACTTGACTTCTTTGTCTCTTTGACTACCCCATCGATATGGGGTTATCTTTTAATCACTTCATTCTTTCCTTGCACTAGGAAATGCTCTAGCTTACTATGCATATTTCTTGCTTCAGTCCTAGAATCGTTTCTCCAAAGACTCTTAGTTAATTTTTTGGACGTTGGTTTTAGAAACTAAAACCTGACTATTAAAGTGATCATTACTACTGGGGATTCATAGCTTATAGGCCCTCTCAGCCGACAGAATAAGGAGAGACACATGTATGTTAACATATCCCTGTGAAACAACTTGCATTTATATTAAGCCAAATATCATTTTAAACCAATGTCTCCAATTCGAATTCATTAACACAAGGATCACGTTAACTACCTTTGCTTGTCTATAAACTCCCACTCAATAACTGAAAAAATCTGGTTCTCCCATCTGCCATTCATTTGCTTAATTGTTCAATTCCAGCACATAGGTATAACAATATTCAAAATTTCTAACCTCTACCCCCAGAGGAAACAACTTTACCAACCAGAGTTCTGTGCTAATGTGCAGTTAATTTTTCCTTGAATCTCACAAAGTTCACTCACTTCCAAATCATTTTGGTCTTCACCTTTCCCCCAACCCCTTCACTAAGATTCTTTCAATACACTTGTAATTCAGTGAGATTTAGACCTCCTAAATTTTTTGTAAATTTTCAATTTTACTTGCTATACAGTTCTATGGACTTCTACAAATGCATTAAGATAATGAATTTGCCATTAAGGTACCATACGGAATATTTTTTTCCTCCCTGAGAAATCCCTAGCGCTCTGGTTATTGAACCCTCTTTACATTTTCCAAACCTCTGACGACAGCTGATCTTTTCACTCTTTCCACAGTTTTGCCTTTTCTAGAACTTCATGTAATTGAAATCATACATTTTTTCAGCTTTTCATACTGGCTTCTTTCGCTTAAAAATATATATATATTTAATATGCATCTCATTCTCTTTATAGCTGTATTTATTGGTTAGGGTCCTCTAGAGGAACAGTATATATAATTGGATATACATATACATATAGATAGATAGATAAATAGATAGATTCAATCAAAAATATATGCACACTTCAGGAAAAGAAAAACATATAAATATTTCAATACTAAATTTGTCAATACATCGTGAGATTAATACAAGTTACCTCTGGCCTCTATAATTACAAGAGGCGCTCAAAGTGGTGGCATTAGCTTCCAGACGTTTATTAGTATGGTGAACTGCTGCGATATGTCTACATATTTTTGGTGGACTCTGTATCAAGGATGCTGCACCAGTGCAAAATCGAAGGCTTGAAAATTCAAGTCGCTGTGTGCCTTGATGTCCTCAAAGAAGGGCAACAGCAGAAGATACAGAATGGATCATCCCAAACATGGAAGATTTCTTCTTTCTTAACCTCCCATTCCACCTGGCTGCAGCCACTGGACGGTGCCACCCACATCAGCAGTGCTGCTCCCCTCTCGGTTTGCAGGCCCTTGTGCCAATCTGCTGGGCACAGCTCAATCCAGTCAAATGGCAGCAATAGCAAAATAGATAATTTCCTTCTATGACTAAAGAAATTCCAGTGTATGGATGTACTACAGTTTATCCATTCATCAAATAAAAGGCATCTTGCTTATTTCTAATTTGTGCTTATTATGAATAAAGCTACTACATGTACTCAAATGCCTGCTTTTGTGTAAAAAAAGTTTTTGTTTTTGCTTTTTGTTTGTTTGTTTTCTGAGACAGGGTCTCACTACGGAGTTCAGGCTGTCCTTGAACTCACTATGTAGCCCAGGCTGGCCTCAAACTCCTGGCAATCCTCCTACCTCAGCCTCTTGAGTGCTAGGATGACAGGCGTGCACCACCATGCCCAGCCAGAGTGGCTATTCAGATCTTTCATCTATTCTTGACTGGGCTGTATATTTTCCTACACCTAAGCCTTAAATTTTCTAAACACTTTGGATACAAGTTCCTTACCATATATATGTGCTTTTAAATGTCTTCTCCCAGTCTGTGGCTTGTGGTTTCACTATTTCAACAATGTATTGCACAGAGCAGAATATATTAATTTTAATTAAATCTAGCTCATCAATTTGTTCTTTCATGGAGCACATTTTTGATGTGAAATCTAAAAACTCACTGTCAAACCAAATATCATCGCAAGACTTGTCATAAAATTATTTCAAGTAAAATAAGCCAGTAGAGCCCAGTGAAGATCATAGAAACAGACCCGTATACTTTATGACAAAGGTGGCAATGCTGAGAAGTGGTGAATGGATGGTTCATTCACTAACTCTTCTTGGAGTAAAGGAAAAACCATGTGAAAAATAATTTGAACTTCACCTCACAACCCACATGAAAATCAATTCCGATATGGATCATAAGTCTAAATGAGAAAGGCAAATCAATAAAACTTCTCAAAGATAATAGACTTGAGCATCTTCTGACTGCAGAGTAGATAATGACTAAACAGAATAAACTCTAAAGCACTAATAGTAAGTGAAAATATTGATAGATAGAATTACATTAAAAATAAGAGCTTTGGTTATTATTTTAAAAGTAACAAATGCAGGCCACACTCTAGTAGAAGACATTTGTAACACATTGCATGAACCCAAGATCCCATCTAGAATGTATAAATAACTCCTAAGTATCAATACTACAATGAGAGCATGATGTAGAATGTGCAAGACATTGAAGCAGACACCTCATAAAAGATATGTAAATAGCCAATAATCATATAAAATAATAGTGGTCAGCCTATTTGTAAAATACACAGTATAAATTTATAACACTGGGAGTTACTGCAATATACCACCATAAAACAGAAATAAAATAATATTAAAATAAAATGAAGTAGTCATATAATTAAAATAATTTTACTTAACTTAAGTAAAATTAAAATAATTGTCTCGCCCAACTGTTTCTATAAATATGGGTATGCATGCATCAATGTAATATGATATTTTTAACTCTTTTGGAAAGATACCTAGAACTGGGATAGCTGAGGTCAAATGGAATTTCTATTTTCAGTTTTTTGAGGAATCTCTATACTGATTTTCTTAGTGGTTGTACTAGTTTACATTCCCACCAGCAATGTACTTTCCTTTTTCCCTACAGCCTCATCAGCATTTGTTATTGTTTGATTTCTTGATGATAACCATTCTTTCTGAAGGAAGATGGAATCTCAGTGTTGTTTTAATTTGCATTTCTCTAATGACTGGAGATGCTGAACTTTTTTTATGTATTTATCAGTCACTTGCACCTCTGATACGAGAAAACCAAAATATAAATAAATTAAGGAGCAAAATAAAAGATAAAATAGAAAACAGAAAGCTAGATCTTTTGCAAAAGTGAAGACCAAGAGATGGAGGGACGGGGGGAAGGAGGGGAGTGGAATGGTAGGAAAAAATAATTAAGCTGTGTTATGTACGTGCACCAACTCCCCGTGAGGAATGCAATCATTATGTACTTCAAACACATAATAAAAGAGGGAAATCAACTGTTTATAAGAACCTAAAGTGACCAGAATACTCAATACTTACACACAACTGCTATAACCACCTGGGAAAGCAGCTTGGTGTTAGTCATTGTACAAGCACAAATGATCATAATATAGTCCAGTAACTGCTGTGGGCATGGATGTGAATTCTCAAGACAGTCTCGTCTTAGTCTCGTTCATGCTACTAACACATTATACTTGAGACTGAATAATTTATTAAAAAAGAAAAGAAATGTATTTCCCACTGCCGCAGGGGCTAGAAAATCCAATATAAAGGTGCTGGCATTTTACAAGGATTATCTTGCTGTGTCATTCTTTGGAAGAAGGCAGGAGGGTAAGATGAAGAGGAGAAGCTCAAAGCCCTTTATAATTAGCACTGATCAATTCACAAGGATTATCCTCATCACTGAACATCTCCCATTAGGTCTCTCCTTTCAACAGCATTGCACTGAGGATTAAACTTCCAACATAAGGTATATTAGGGGCACATTGAAACTCTACCAAACTCCAAATTAAGGAAATCCTAAGTGTCTATCATTAATAAAGTGGGTTTTTTAAGTGGTTGATCACTTATGCAATGGAATGCTATACAGCAATATGAATGAGCACACTCTAAATCAACTTTGAAAAAAATACATCAGTTTAGATGAATCTTGCAAATGTAAATCTGAATTACAGGAAGATACCATATGTAAAAGAATACATATTGTGTGATTCCATTTATGTAACCTCAAAATAAGCAAAATTAAAATATTACTTAGAAACAAATAGAACACACTACTGACACATGCAGCAATATTGTTGAATCATAAACATCGTGTGATTAAAAGAAACCAGCTATAAAATAATTTAAACTATGTGATTACACTTATATGAAATTCTCAAAAAAAGTAAAACTAATCTATAGAAAGAAAAAGTAGTTATGTGACTGTCCAGATCTTAAGTTGGGAGAAGACTGATTGGAAATTGACATTAGGGAGCTTCTTAGGGTCCCTGAAATGTCCCATGTCTTGATTATGGCATTGATTCCACAGCTGGATCAATTTGTTCATTGGACTGTACATACGAAAGGATGTAATTTTATTGTGGGTGATTTAGTTTTTAAATTAAGTACAGTTTTAAACAAAAAAGGAAGCATACCTAGTTTATGTGCCAGAATATTATAGTCAAAGAGCTTGCTGCTAGGGAAGACTTCTGGGGCCTGCTTGGTAGTTAAGGAGATGTTTGAGTTTAAAAAGATGCATCAAAACATATAATCTGTGCCCTTCTCTGTATGCGTATCGCACTTCAATAAAGAGTAACAATTTCTAAAGAATATACTAACAAGAATCTGCTTCAAAATGAATTATCCTAAACCACTGGTACAAATATAAATTATCCAAACTAGTTTGGAAAATGGTGTGATGTTACCTACAAAATGTAAGATTCAGTCTTGTGGTACATGATGACATTTTGGTCAACAACTAATTGTCTGCATGTTTGACTGTGGTATCATAAGATTATTCAGTGATATTGTGTCTGTGTGTGTTTGTGTAAGTAAATGCTAATATTCTCACAATCCAGTCTCATTGTTAAGTGATGTACAACTGTATATCTAGCTAGCAATTTTCTGCATCGATGTGTATATACGTTCAGCAAAATACAGGCTCATGAATGTCCACAATAGCTGCAAATTAGGAACAAACTGCTTGTCGATCAATGGAAGAATGGATAATTTTTTTCATGTACAGTCATGCCAGGAGGTACAGTAAACAAATGAAAATGCTATGAAATTTAGAGCTACATTAACAACATGAAAGAATCTCACAAATATATTTAGTAAAAAGAGCCAGACCAAAAGAAAGAGATAGAGGGAGAAGAGAAAGAAAGAAAGAAAGAAAGAAAGAAAGAAAGAAAGAAAGAAAGAAAGAAAGAAAGAAAGAAAGAAAGAAAGAAAGAAAACTATTTAAATATCAAACCCTAGATTCTGTTTAAGGAGCAGAAAGTCACATAAGAACATCACACTAATCTTAATGAGAAGCCATATATTCCATAAAACCATAGCATTTCTTGGGCCATTCAGAGTTGAGTTTATAAGGAAATCAAGAAAATGAAATCCTAAGTGTTGACAACTCTTCAAAAGAGAGACAGGAAACACGAACACTTAACTTTGGCACAGCAGAGGAGTCACAAGCATTACAGAAGCTAAACTTTCGATGCATTCCTAAAACCCCAGTGTGGCCAACCACAGCAGACTAGGCTAACTCGGGAGTCCCAAACATAGAGGAATTCTGATTCACTTGAAATCTCTTTAACCTGTACTGGGCACAGATGAGAATGAATAGCTGGCTGGCAGAAGATTAAGAAGGGTTCTTCAGGGAGGAGTAGCAAGTCTTCCCAGTCCCAGCGACTCTGAGGAAGAGACACAAGCAACAATATCTGTCTGCCCCTGATGGGGGCAGGAGAAAAACCATTTCGCTGCTCCACGTATCCCATGATAAAGGTCCATAGCTTCTGAGGGAAGCACGAGCGAAAGTAAAAGCCATCCGGCACTGGAGAAGAGGCCGAAAAGCCTTTTGGACCTAGAATCCTACACCGATAGGAAGCAGAGCTCCCTTAACTCTGGGACAAGGGTAGCACGCTCTCTTGCCTAAGACCTTGGACAGGAGTAGAGGCTGCTGGTCAAGAGAGGCCGCCAAGAGAATGCTGAGACCCTACGTCTGAAGCTAAACTAATGCTGCACCAGAAGAACCAAGAATTCTGGTTGCTGCCACCACGAAACGAACATGAAATAAAGAACAGTGGTATCCACCACGGGGGCGAGGGGCAACCCCAATTGAGAACACCTCTGTGGCACAGGAGCACTGAGAAAACTCTACAGCGTTACAGACCCCATGCTAGGGACAAGGAAAGGCAGTTGGACGGTGGAAGCTTCTGGAGCAGACAGTAACAGCAAAAACCAAACCAGGCAAATTCATAACTAAATTGACTACCACTCCGGTCAGGAATAGGCAATAGAAAAAAGGAGTGTGTCTATTTCTAAATATAAATGCTAATTACCAACTGCTTCTACTGTTCATCTACAAGTGATGTCTGACCTTCAGCAGAAAATTATAAAAATAAAAAGCCAATAAAATCAATTCATTTCCAAGACAAAAAGCAATAGACTGAATTGGACTTAGAGGTGACCCCAATGTGGGTTATATAAGAAAGGAAATTTAAAATAGCTATGATTAATATGTTAAAGAATCAAGTAGAAAGGTTAAGTAGTATCTTGAAAGGATCAGTAAGTTTAATCAGAAATCTGCAGCTACAAAAAAATCAAATGGAGCTGCTAAAATTACAATTCAAATCTGTCAAGATTATCAGCAGACCGAACAGAGTAGGAGAAATAACAAATTTGAGATAAGTCCATAAAAATTACTCAAATTGAACACAAAGAGAAAGAAGTGTGAAAAAATCGGAAGGCGGCCTCTAAGAATGGTAGGACCCTAAGCCAGACGGGGAGGCATACACCTGTCATCCCAGCACTCGGGAGGCTGAGGCAGGAGGATCACTGTGAAGTCAAGGCAAGCCTGGGTTGCAAAGTAAGTTCGAGGCAGCTTGAACTGCATAGTCAAACCCTGTCTCAGAAAGACAAAAAAAAAATTGAAAAAAAAAAAGAATGGTAGGACCCTAACAAATGTTGCAAACAAACATGACCCTGGAGTTCTAGAAGGAGAAGGTATTGAGAAGAGTGCAGAGAAGATAGATTTGAAAAAATGATGACAAAGAATTTCCTCAGATGAACTAAAAACAAAAAGCCAAAGATCCACTTAGCTCAGGCAACACTAAACAGGAAAAAAGAACACATAATAAACAAACTGAAAAAATAACAGAAACACAAAATGTTGATGACAGTAATGAGACAAAGATTGCATATAGACAAAAATAAGAATTACAGCAGATTATAATACAGTGTGTTACTTTCTAAGCTTGTCTTTTGAAAATTCAGCACAAAACAAAAGAATGTTATATTTAAATCATTTAAAGAAGGGAAAGCCAATTCAGAATTTCACCTGACACTCTTTGTCTCCTTGCGTAGATGCATATTTCCCCTGGTTGTCAGATTTCATTGGCAGATGATCAAGGTTAAACTTCTTGTCGATAAGTCATGTGGATACCATGCTGCCTTGATAAAGTGTGGTGAGAGTGTCACTTAACTTCTCTGATCTTTCTTCCCCAGATGTGTAACTAAAGTCTATTCATGGTATAAATGTCAGATAAGGAGGTGCAGTTCTTTGATAATGTGCTGGCCAAGTATGCATAAGACCCTGAGTTAGATACCTCACACTGAGGAAGACAGCAAGGAAGGAAGGGAGGAAGGAAGAAAGGGAGGAAAGGAGGAAGGGAGGAAGGAAGAAAAGAAGGAAGGAAGGAAGAACAAGGGAGGTGAGGAGGGAGAGGAAGAAGGAAGGAAAGAAAAAAGTGAAAGAAAAAAAATGAGACTATCTAAAAAAAATACCTGAATAGTACTCTTCAAAATTGCCAAGGTAATCTTTTTAAGGGAAAGTTTCTAAAGACTTAGAGACTGTTACAGCTATCAGGAAACTAAACATCTATGAAAAACAAAAGTAATGTATCCTGAACGGGGTTCTAGAGCATGCAAAGGAAATCAGGCACAAACTAAGGAAATAGTAGCTTATTATTTGTGATAAATATATCATCATAAAATAAAGTGTGAATAATAAAGAAAGCTGATATGAGGTACGTGGGAACTCTACTACCTTCACAACTTTCCTATAAACCTAAAGCTATTCTAAATTTTAAAAAGTTTATTTAATAAATTAAATAGTAGTAAGAGGTTTGAGAAAAAGAATCAGAGCTCAAATTAAGATCAATAAGATGACTGGAGTTTCTTGCGCTGTATTTTTCCTCCTGTATCTCCCAACCTGGACACAAACGCAGTCAAATTCAACAACTATGCATGAAGCTTGAACAGGTAGACCTCTGAGGAAATGCTTTCATCTTTACTCCAAGGAACAGGGAATGGAGACACATGCTTCCTTCAGGACACACTGTAGTTAAAATCTCCTGATTTTTCTGCCAGTCTTGCACCCAGGCAAATCTCAGTCTTGAAGTGCAACTGAGCACCTGAAACTCTGAGAGAGGGAATTCCTTTCCTGTGACAAGGACACTCAGATCTACAAGGTCTGAGAGAAACCACTTTTGCATTTGTCTCTCTCCATCCTTCCATCTTTTGCTCATCGAGGAAGATTCATTCAAAGGAAGTATAAAAGAGGAAAAACCAACTTTCTGCCCTGAGGACCAGAAGTGGAGGGCCCAGAGTGATCCAGAGTATGCTGAAGATCACTGAAAGGACAAAACGTGAGAAAGGGATCTCACCAGGTTGTGTAGCAAGTATTGGGTTCAACCTGAGACGCTCATGCAGGAATTCTAGCACCAGATGCCTGCAAAACTCTACTTCCTGGGGACCATTGTCCAGGTCTCAGGCAGGTCCCTGGATGGGTCATGAAAACTGTGGGTCCAATTAGTACTGAACCTGACAACAGCAAAATAAACATATTTTCAAGCATACACAATACCTTCACTAACACATATCCTAAATCATAAAGGAAAAATTAAGAAATTATTTAAAAATCAAAATCACCAGAGTATATTATCTGACCATACTATAATCCAACAATAATTAAACAATAGCATGATAAGGGCAAATTTCAAGACATTTAGAAGTTAACACCCCTTGAAACAATTGTCTCATATTGGTGATCCCAACAATGGCTCAAAAAGAATGTCTTAGGGAAATAAAACTGCACTGAATTGAATTAAACTGAGAATGCAGGACAGCAGAACTTGGTGTGCAGCTGTAGCAGTGCTTAAGGGAAAATCAGAGCTTTTAGTGATTTGATTAAGAAAAACTATAGCTCTCAATTCAGCAGTCTTAGCTTCTGTTTTATTTAAATAGAAAAAGATGGAAAATAAGTTATACAGAACAAAAGAAATAAAAATGCAAGAACAGGAATAAATGAAATTAAATGAGAAAACAGAGAAAAATAAAAAATCCAAAAGCTGGTTATTTGAAAAGATCAATAAAATTAAGAAAACTCTAGAGAAACAGACAAAGTAAGAAAGAAAGACGAGACTAAAGACACAGGAAAGAAGACACAAGTTACTGATATCAAGAATTAAACATGGGAGACCCTAAAATAAAAAGGGGGAAAAACCAGAAATAAAAGAAAATATTTATTTGTACAAATTCAGAACTTAGATGAAGTTGAATAATTCCTCAAACATTAGACAGTACCCAAATCCACGTGGAATGAAATGAAAAAATTTAGTTGAAACTACTGAAGAAGTTGATACCGTAGCCTCATTTCTTTTGGGGGAAAAAAAAAACCCTGTAGACCCACATGGTTTCTCTGGAGAGCTCTCCCAAATGTTGAAATCAGGTTACCACCGGTTATAGCAAATCTTTTCAAGAAAACAGAAGCTGGCAGAACGTTTCCCAACTCATTTTATGAAGTTAGCATTGCCCAACTATAAGGGTTAAGCAAGATACTACAAAGAAACCAAACCTGCAGACCAACACTTTTTTGAATATTTGATTCAACAGTCGTCTTCAAAATAGTAGCAAATGTAATCCAAAAATCTCAAAAAAGATAGTACATTATGACCTAGCAGAGTTATCTGAGGGATGCAATCAATGTAAACTGCTGTTATAATAAGAAATAATATTAAGAACATCTCAGTTGAAGGAGAAAAAATTTGATATATAGCTTCCTTATGTGAGAAAGATGCTCAGAAATGAGAAACAGATAAGAATTTAATTAGATAAAAGGTATCTATCAAAAGCCTAAAGATAATACCATACTTTAGAGTGAAAATTGAATGCATTCTTCTTAAGATCAAGATGTAGGCGAAGATATCCACTCTCACTATCTCTTTTGAAGACTTCAGGGGACTCCTGATCAATAGAATAAAGCAAGAATAAATAAGAAAATGGATTGGGATGAAATACATAACATTATCCTTGTTTTCAAAAACATAATTGTATACATATAAATTCCTAATGAAACTCCAGCATATCTTGGAACTAATAAGGAAGATTGGCAAAGCAGCAGGATACATGCCAAGGAACAAAAACTGATCATATTTTCATATAATAACACAAGATGGAAACCAAAAATGTTAAAATACCACTCAATACTCAGATATAAATTTTTTAAAAAATGTGTGTTATCTATATGCTGAAAATTAGCTGGTGAAGAACATTTAAAAAGAAGGCCATACTTAATTGTGGACTTACAGATTCACTCTAGTAAAGCACTCAATTGTCCAAATTGATATATAGATTAAAACTATGTCAAACAAGTCCCCGCAGAAATTCTTGTAGATATAGACAAGCTGATTTAAAAATTTTATGGACAGTCAAAAGAGCCAAAATAGCTGAAACAAGAAAAAATAGAAATAGCATTTTTGCAAATGAGAAGGGGACCAAGGGTTGGAAGGAGCAGGAAGAGATGGAGGGGGTAGGGGAAGAAAGAATTAAAATGTGTGATGTACAATATCAATTCCCCACAAGAAATGTAGTCATTATGTGCTGCAAACTTGAACTGTAAAAAGACAACTCAATTAAGAAATGTTAGGGGCCAGGAATATAGCCCAGTAGCACAATGCCTACCTGGTAAGTCCTGGTCCAAAAAAAAAAAAGAAAAAAAAAAGAAATGTTAGTCATTATGATAAATTCTAGTAGAGCTATTAAAACACCATATATTAAAAAAGAAAGCAAATCTTTACCTAAACATCATACTTTATACAAATAGGTAACTAAAAGATTGATGAAAAAAATACAGTTTTATGCTTCACTTATCTGAATGTGACAGAAAACCAGAAAGAAGTGGGAGTAGCTTGCACATTAGCTGCAGACTGGACAAGAAAGACATGGCATTTTTATCCAATGGAAAGCTACTCAGCTGTAAAGAAAGATAACCTCGAGGCTCTTATAGGTAAATGGATACAACTTGAGATCATGCTCATGGATAAAATGATTCAGAGTCACATGGGTGAACGTGGTGTTGCCTCCCTAGAGGCAACACTAAAGGAGTTACAGGGATCCAAAATACATAATACATATTGTGGAAGTGAAAGGGGAGGAAATGTCTAAAAAGGAAAGGTAATAGCCACTGTTAATCTATATTATCATGATTTAAATCCCTTATACTTATCATTGTTCTGTTTAGTTTTGTTTTACTCTGTTTCAGTTTGTCTAATTTATTATATTTGATGGCATGGAGAGTTATTTCAAAGATAACAAAATACATTATGCTAGCCATTACTGATTTCCTATTATTTTGTTTTGAAGTCCTGTATTGCTTTTGTTGTTTTATTTTCAGTGATTTTATTCTATTTTGGTTCATTTGATTGTATTATGTCTGATGATACAGGCAATTACTTAGCAGATAACAAGAGGCATTATGGTAACCACTGTTGTTTTGCTATTGTTTTGAAGTCCTGTATTGCTTCCATTGTTTTGTTTTTATTGGTTTTATTCTGTACTACTTAGTTTGATTTTATTATGCCTGGTGGTATGGGTAGTTATTTTGAAGATAACAAGAGACATTCTAGTAGTCATTATTGATTTCCTTTTATCTTTTTTGGAAGTCATGTACCATGTTTTGCTTTGATTGACTCTATTTTGTTTTATTTCATTTGGTTTTATTCTCTTCAAAATAAATAAATAAATAAATAAATATCAAAGAGAAAGAAAAAAAACTACAGTTTTAAAAGAAAATATGAGAAAATTTTTCACGACTTGAAGTTAGGCAAAGAGTTCCTAACATGACATAAACAAAGTTATAAAATTAAAAAAATAATAATTTGGAGTTCCTCAAAACTGAAAGTCAAGCTTCAGGTATTTGCAGGTAATATATCCAGTAAAAGATAGCAAAGTGGAAACACAAACAGCAAGAAGAAAACACATGGAAGTTGTTCTATATCACAAGCCACTAGTGAAATACAAACTCAGATCATGATGGAATCTCACAACACACACTTGAGAAAGGCTGAAATTTAAAAAGTCATTGACGTGAATAAGTACTACTGAAGACCAGTTGAGTAATAACATGACTCAATAATGTTTCACCTGGGAAAATTTTTTTAAAAATTGTGTTCATATGAACACTTATAACTTGCAGAAGAATGCTTACAGCAGGTCCATTCTTATTTGGCAGAACTGAGAAACACCCCAAGTGTCCTTCTGTAGATCAATGGATAAACTGGGGTGCAAAGGTGCGAACTGTAGATGCCCAGGACTTGGGTGAATCTAAAAGGCGTTTTCTTATGAAAGAAACCAGTATCAACAAATATATACTGTGTTCTTTCATTTATACTTTCATGAAAAGACAAAGCACAGCAATAGAGAATAAATGAGTAGTTGTCTAAGTTAAGTGTTGGATGAGAATATGACAGTAAAGGAATCACACATGGAATCATTTGTTTTGTTTTTGAGGGAAGTTATGGAACTATTTTGTACTATCATTGTAATTGTGGTCACTTGGATATAGACATGGATTTTAACAATACATCAAGTTTTTGGAAAAAAGAGCTATACTGGTTAATAATTTTAAAATATTAAAATAAATAAAATATGAAATATTAATCTAATTATATATTGATATAATTAGTACAATATTATACTAAAGTGCTATAGTGATTAAAAAACAGTATGATACTGGCAATAAAACAGACTTGTGAATCAGTGGAACAAAATAGATGATGCAGAAGCAACTCCACACACACTCAACTACCTGATCTTTGAAAATGAGGTCAAACACTGGAGGAAAGACGGCCTCTTAAACAAATGGTGCTGGGAAAACTGACTTTCCACATGGCAAACATTAAACCTAGAAACATATTTTTCAACATGTAGTAAACTGAAATCAAAGTGGATCCAAGATGTAAATATTCAAACAGAAACACTAAATCTGCTGGAATACAGAACAGGTAAAACTCTTAAAGACACAGGTGTAGGCAAGCACTTTCTGAACATGACCCTGTTGCACAAGAAATATACAAAGAATCAACACATGCAATCACACCAAATTAAAAAGCTTCTACCCAGCAAAGGAAACCACCAACACAATAAAGAGACAACCTACATAATGGGAAACAATTTTTGCCAGCTACTCCTCAGACAGAGGACTAATATTTAGAATATATGAACAACACACAAAAAAATTACACCCCTCAAATTTAAAGACAAAATCCAAAAATGGGAGCAGACATTTCTGAGATGAAGAAGTACAAATGGTCAAGAAATACATTTAAAAATGTTTAACATTGCTGGCAATTCAAGAATTGCAAATTAAAACAATACTGTACTGAGATATCATCTCATTCCAGAAAGAATGGCTACTACCAAACAATCAACCAATAACAAATGCTGGAAGAGCTACAGAGAAAAAGAAACTCTTCATTGTTGGTGGGAGTAGACACTGGCACAACCACTAAGGAAATCAGTATGGAGATTCCTCAAACAAAACTAGAAGTAGAAATCCAATTCGACCCAGCTATTCCCCTTCGAGACATTTTTCTGAAAGAGTTGAAGTCATATTCTACAGTGATTCATGATTACCCATGTTTATGGAAGCACAATTTATAATAGCTAAATCCTGGAAATACCATCTATGCAAATTAACAGATGAATGGATAAAGAAAATGTGATATTTATGCATAATGGTGTACTACTTTGCTATAAAGGATAAACTTGAGGCATTTTTAGGTAAACGGAGGCACCTCCAGTGCATAACTTTAGTGAAATAAATCAGGCACACAAAAATACTGCATTTTTTCTCTTGTATGAGAAACTCAAAGCATAAATAAGGACCCAAATAATATATGTTAGGAAACTGGCAGAGTTTTTTCGAATGGGAATAGGAACAAGAGATGGAGGGAAGGGGGAGGGAAGGAAAGGAAAAGAAAAGAAATTTAAAGAAGAGTTAAAGAAAAAGTGGAAATAGAGCTTTTGAGAATGTGGAGGGGAAGAATGGTTGGCAGGAGCAGAGAGGGATTGGAGGAGAATGAGTACCTGTTATGCACATGTGTGAACTCCCATGGTAAATGTAATCATATGTACTACAAACATAGGCTAATAAAAAACAAAATAGCAAAATAAAAAGATGAAGTGATTATATTGATATAATTAATATAAGAAAATTTGACTATTAGAAGGAAAACTATCACAGATAAATTACAACATTACATAATGACTGAAGATGCAACCTGATAGGTAAGCATCATGATCCTAAATATATGTGACCCTAAAAGCAATGCCTTAAAATAAATAAAACAAAAATATAAGAACAGACAGGGCAAGTGTCTTAGTTACTTTTCTCTCATTGCTGGGACAAAATACCCAACACCCCAAATGAAGGAAGGAGAGGTTTATTTAGCTTACATTTTCTGGAGGTTTCTGTTCATACTCAGCTGGCTCCAAGTCGGGTGGCGTGGCTACCAGACAGGGACGAAGCTAACACGAGTGCTATAACCGGCAACACTCTCAACAGACACTGTAGACTGAGGGATAAGACAGCAAACACAAAACAGTACCGCGGGTCAAGAAGAATAACACTGACTTCCCATGGGCAAAGCGGAGAAAAGACTGGACTAGAAGAGTCGCGCAGGCCTGATTTTCCTCAACTGTAAACCGGGCAGAGC
>RJWM01033047.1:0-20948 GCA_004363535.1 Dasyprocta punctata | reverse complement strand
GGTGGACATTTGGCTTGTTTCTACTCTTTCACTAATATGAACAGTGTTACACACATTCATGTACAAGTTTTTGTGTAGCCACCTTTTCATTTCCCCTTGGGCATACTTAGGAATGCAACTATTGAGTCATATGGTAATTCCATTTAATTATATCCAAACATTTCTTTACTTTGTCACAAGATGATTGTAATGGTCAATACATTGTATCAACTTGATGAGTTTAGAAATTGACCTAAGGGACTCAGCAGGGGCCAGGGTCCTCACTTTGTGAAAATCCTCACCCTGTGCAAGAGGAGGGCACAGAGATTGGAGGTGGTTGAATGCTACATACACCTGCCCTAGGGGATGGTAGCCTATTTTTGCCCTTGTTGCTTTGTTGTCTTCTGTCACCTTGAACAGTTATTTGCCCCTTAGCTATGCCACCCTGCTTTCTTTCTTTCTTTCTTTCTTTTTTTTTTTTTTTTGTGGCACCGGGGATGGAACTCACAACTTCACACCTGCCAGGCAGGCACTTAAGTCACTGAGCCAAACACCCAGCCCTAGTTTTTTGAGACAGGATCGCACTAGGTAGCTCAGGTCGGCCTTGCACTCACATTGTAGCCCAAATCAGCCTCGAACTCACAATGCTCCATCAACCTCAACCTCCTGAGTGCTGGGATTAAAGGCGTGCGCCACCATGCCTGGCTAGCCACCTTGCTTTAGAACCAGCTGATTATGGCCTGAAACCTCCACAAACTGTGAGCTAAATAAACCTTTCTTTCCTTAATTTTGAGTGTCAGCTATTTTATCTCAGCAACAAGAGAAAAGTAACAAACAGAATTTGGTACCAGAGAAGTGGGGTCATTTCTGTGACTATACCTGACCATGTGGTTCAGCAGCCTTTGTGAAAGACTTGTGGGAAGAGTTTGGAAAGGCTCTGAGATTCACCTGAAAGGGCACTGGAACGCCTTAGGCTGTTCTGTATGGGAGTTTCTGGTCGGAGCTCAGAAGACAAGAAGGCTGATAGAAATCCTACTAGGCTTCAGGAAGTTTCTTCTGGGAAGAGCAGCATTGGTTGCTGGACTCCAGATGATGTATGTTACACCTTGGCAAAAAGCATGGAAGCATTTTGCTCATGTCCAAGAACTTTGTCTGAGACTATGATTAAAAGGAGCAGACTAATTAATCTGGCAGAAGAAATTTCAAGGCTGTTGAATGTTGAGGCAGTGGCATGGCTATTGTTGGGAGACTTTTAACCAGGTTTATGTTGTGACTGAAGAGCAAAGAGCTCAACAGGATGATTTAAAACTCTGAGTTTGGCCAGAAAGGAAGCTCTAATAAAGCTGTGGACTGCAAAGATACAGCTGAGGAAATCTCAACTGCTGAGAAGAAACAGCAGAATAGAAAATCTGACCATAATAAAAAGAAAGAAAGGAAGAAAGAAAGAAAGAAAGAAAGAAAGAAAGAAAGAAAAGATGGCCAGAAGGCATCACAAAAAGCAGTAGATCCCTGCCCTTTGGAGCTTCAAAACTGAAAAGGTGAAACATTTTGCTTTGAGGAGAAAGCCACAGAGCACCATGCTCCAGAACAGTGGAGACATAGAAAATTCTTTCCTCAGAATTGGATTCAGAGTGTCCAGTGATCCAGGCACTCAACCCCTATAACCAAGAGAGAGATAAGTTGGCTACTGCTGTGACTGGCAGCAGACCTTGGCATCATTCACATGATACTGGTTTTAGGTGCATACAGATTGCAAAAGCTATGGGACTAAGAAGATTTCCACCCTGATTTCAGAAGGCCTGGGAGGCCAGGCAGTGTGCCCTGGAAAGGGCGGTGTGTGAAGCCGTAAGAGTGAAGACAAAGGTGCAGTGGAGACCCCAGAAGTCTGGAGAAGCCAGGAATGTGGATCATCTGAGAAAACCTACAAGGAGGGAGCAGAGCGAGCCTAAGAGAGAAGGTGTAGGAGCTACCACCACCAGCAGTGCCATAGGGGTGGAACCATGTGAGCTCTTTGGAGCTGATAACTTGTCACGGATTGCCTTAGATGCTGCACAGGGAATTACAAGACTTAATGTTTGCCCTGCTGGATTTTGGACTTGTTTTGATCCCAATCCTTTGTATCCTCCTGTTTGTAACTCTTGGAATGAAAATGTTTATCTTGTGCAATTGAATGTTGGATGTGTTTAACTTTGTTTTCATTTATACAGGGGCTTGCAGCCAAGAGTTTGTCTTATATCTTGGAGGAGACTTGGGACTTTAACTCTTCAGCAATACTGAAACTCTCAGGTCTTTGGCAGCTCTTAGAGATGGATTAAATGCCTTTTGCATAAAGAGATGTGCATGACTCTTTGGGAGGCCAGGGATGGAATTTTTATGGTTCTAATGTAATGCAATGTCAATAGAATTAATACTGATTCTTAAAGATTGTTAAACCTATGTTACAGTGTTCAAGTTGTGAAATGATAAGAATTAGCATGTCTTTGTATCTAGAGACCAGTTTAAAGAAATGTGTTTTGACCCCAGAAAGAATGGCTAATATCAAGAAATCAACCAATAACAAATGCTGGAGGGGCTGTGGGGAAAAAGGAACCCTTCTCCATTGTTGGTGGGAATGCAGACTGGTGCATCCACTGTGGAAATCAGTGTGGAGATTCCTCAAAAAGCTAGAATTGGAGGTCCCATTTGACCCAGCTATTCCCCTCCTGGGTATCTTCCCAAAAGAATTAGAAACATCTTACCACAGTGATACATGTGCACCCATGTTTGTAGCAGCACAGTTTATAATAAACGATGTAAATGCCCCTCAACTGATTAAAAAAATGTGGTATTTCTATACAATGGAGTACTCCTCAGCCATAAAGAATGATAAATTGGACACTTTTATACGTAAATCGATGTGCCTTGAGAACATACTTATTAGTGAAATAAATAAGGCACACCTGTGTAAACATCATATTGTTTCATTAGTGTGACAAGCAGAAAGAAAAAAACCTACGTATATGTGCATGTATATATACATAAAAAATAAGATAGTTATACTACTGATTGCTCTGAGTTCACTGAAGAGAAAGATTTGTACTGATATTGTTGGGACAATTGAATGCAGATGTCTTGTGCTCTGGGTGAATGATTTGGCGATGACAATGAGCAATCTATGTACCATTGTTGCCCCCGATTGATGTGCTTTGAAATTTTATTATAGCTTTTTTCCTTCTTCTTTTTCTTTTTATCCTTGAATAAAATGGATTTGAAAAAATAAAAATTTAAAAATAAAAAATAAAAAAAATAAAAAAACAAAAAAGAAATGTGTTTGGTTGCCAAGTGACAAGGAGTGGAGTGTAACGACTGATACATTGTAACGCTTTATACATTGTGTCAACTTGAGAAGTTTAGAAGTGTAGCTAAGCAACTCAGCAGGGGGCCAGGGTCCTCACTTTATAAACATCCTCATCCTGTGCAAGAAGAGGGCACTGAGACTGGAGATGGTGTGAGTGCTACGCCTGCCCTACAGAGTGGTAGACTGCTTACAGCATAAGGGAGGGAAACAGGCTTGTTTCCCCACTTTTTGCTCTAGCTGCTTTTGCCACCTTGAAGTGTGGCCCCTGTGCCATGCCACCCTGCCTTGGAGCTAGCGGATTACCTACTGAAGCCTCCTCAAACTGTGAGCTAAATAAACCTTTCCTTCCTTAATTTTGGACGTCGGGTTTTTTGTCTCAGCAACAAGAGAAAAGTAACCAGGACAATGACTGAGGCTTATCTTGTACTTTTATGGCCCTAACCCCATAACCAGCCATCTCCCAAGGAAGCCCTGGTTCCCTCGGTGGACAAAGGCACTGAGAGATGAAGGCTTGCGAGGTACCTGTGGTTTATTGTTTGGATGTCACTGTGCCCAGAGCCTGACAGTGGATGAGCCTGGGAAATACACACAAATTCTTCCCAAAACCTCCAGTTTGGATCCCACTGGATAAGACTGCAGATGGGAACCCAGCAAAGCTCACTCTGCTTTCTCCTTTTCTATATTTATAACACTCATCTTTATCGGGGGAAGTCCTAGCACACTTGTGCTCAGGGGGTCATATTTACATAGGGGGTTGTCCTATTTTGTTTAGCCAATGTTCCTCTGCCACCGACCCCACCCTACACTGACCCAGCCTAGGCTCTCTGGGGCTGCACTGGGCCACCCACCACATGGTGCCCTCTTCTGTACAGGCTGCGGGGTGCTGTCCCTCAGTCACCACACCAAGGGCTTCTGTACCGAATTGATTCTGGAGAGAAGAGAGAAGGAGGAAGGATGGGAAAGGGAAGGGGAAGAGAAAAGTAAGGGAAAGAGAAGAAAAGAATGTGAAGGAAACAAGAGTAAGAGATGGAGAAGGAGGGGAGAAAAAGGAGAAGAAAGTAGAAGAAGAGAAGGAAGAAGAGACAGGTGTCTGGCAATTTTTTATTGAGTGCTGGACATACATGGGTTGGGTGCTAGAGTCTCTGGTTGATGCTGTGTTCTTTCAGAAAATTTAATTTCCTTTTGGCAACCAGACAGAGGGCAGATAATTATCTCAACAAAACAGAGTTAATCTAGATCCATTTTGCCCTTATTATTGGGTGTGGTTCTGCCCAGGGCACCAATGTGAGCCAGACTGGGGCAGGCTGAGGGCAGAAATAGAGACCATCTGTATCCAAAGTGGGAAGGGGAGAGAGAGCTAGAGGGTGATTTGGGGGAGTAGAGAGGTGGGAGACAGCAGTGTGAATTTGCAGGTGGCTGGCACGGAAGTTCAGCAAGTTAGGGCTGCAAGGGGAAACCGGATTGTAGATGGCAGAGGCAGGAGGGTTAGACTGTGGCCCTGGCAGAAGGTGGGCTTGGGATGGGAGGGAACTCCATCGCTCAGGCTGGGGTCGAAAGGATGGGCTTCCTCATCAGGCATACAAGGTGGGGAGCTGCCTGCCTCCCTGGGTGGCTTCCGTGACCTGGGAGTGGCTGGAGATGAGGCCACTGAGCAGGGGGGCAGCCCAGGTGTGAGGAGTGGGGGCTGGGGAATAGTGGGGGACAAGAACCCCATCTGGGTGGGTCCAGCCGGAGCCCCCAGAGAGTAGCAACTATGTCTCTCCCCACTCTGTCCCTTGCCCCCAGAGGCACTGCCTCTGCTCAGGCTCCCGTGGGACTGGGGTGGGAAGCCACGGATTTGCCCCCAGTGCTGGGGACAGGAAGTGAGGGTTCCCCTTGCCTCCTCCCCGGCCCGGCCTCTCCCCCAGGTCCTGGCCCACAAGGATGGGGGCTGAGGGCTCCGCACAGGGGCAGGAGGGAGCTGGAGCTCCAGCGGGTTTGTTTCTCTTCCTGCTCTTGGGCTGTCTGCTGGAAAAATCTCAGCGCTCCTCTCGTACAGCCGAGGCGGGGTGGTGAGCGTGGCCGGAGGCTGTCCTGGCTGGGGAGGCAAGGGGAGACTGCCGCCTTCCTGCCTGCCCCTCGCCAGCCCCCAGCTTCTCTCTACGTGGCTGGGGCGGGAGCCCCGCCATCCAGCCTGGGCTGGGGCAGGGCTGAGGGCGGCACTGGCTTCCACTTGGGCTCACAGCACCTCCCTTGCAGCCCTGTCGCCAGAGCAGTCTCAGAAGGGTGACTTCAAGTCCCCAGAGAGTCCTTGAGGACCCTGGGAAACTGTGCAGGAGGGACACAAGGCTGACCTAGGACAGGGTCGCTGAGTTCGCAGGGCTGTCATGTACTAGGAGGGTCCCCTGACGCCACAAGGCTCTCCCCAAACGCCCCAGGATGGGGAAATCCTTTATGTTCTCCTGTGTCTCCTTCACAGCCCAAGAGCAGCTTGAGTCAACCCATTTTGCAGGTGAAGAAACTGAGGCTCTCAGAAGGCAAGCACCCTTCACAGTGGCAGAGGTGGGATTTGAACCAGGGGCTTTGGGCTCTTCCCCGAAGCTGGACCCTCAGGACGACAGCTCTCTCCCTGCCCAGGTCTGGGTGCCAGCAATCAGGCAGAGCCTGGCCGGAATCCCAGTACTCCTTGGGCTGCTCTGCCTCGGTGGCCCAGCCCTGCCTTCTCTCCCGCTGTCCCCAGACTCTTATTTGGCCATGAGATGCCTCTGGGGTCTCCCTTCCCCCCCCCTCTTGTGGAGCTAGCGTCCCCCCCCCCCGCTCCATTTTCCCGGCCCCTCCACGATAGAGGGCCCAACCACTCTCCCTGGAATCTGCTGCCTCGGCTTTCCGACGGCGGCGGTGGTGAACCATCTGGACTGCATTATGGGCAGGGAGAAAGCAAGAGCGGGAAAATGGGAGTTGGCCCCGCAGCTCCTGTCTGCAGGAGGGGGCCTCCAGGGGATGGGGCTGCGGCCGCTCCAACGTCCCCTGTCCCCCAAAAGGGCAGATGAGAGAAGACGGTGGCTTGGGAAGGGGACACCTCTGCAGAGCCGTGTACAACTGCTTATCTTACCAGCCTTCCCATTTCCTGGAGATGACTGAGGTCCAGAGAGGGGCAGTGCCTTTCCCTGGGTCACACAGCAAGCCATGGTTTAGAGCCAGACCAGATCGATGCGTGCGTGTCATCGGGCACAGGAGGACCGGGCCAAGCAAGGGAGCAGGAAAGACTGGGTGTTTTTTCTCCACAGCCCCAAAAGCATGAGGTAGAGGGGAAAGGCTGGTGGGTGCTGACAGCAACAGCATTCATTCTTTCTGTCCTCTGTTCCCTGCCTCCCCCGTGCCACCCTGCCCTGGCACCCCCTCCCAAGCCCGGCCAGGGACCCCCAGCTCCTCCCCTGGCCCCAGGAGCCTCCCCCGCACGGCCCCAGCTCCAGACGTGGCAGGGCGTGCGGACTGAGGTTTCCACGCTCCCTCCCCAGTGCTGCGCTGGCGCTGGCGGCTCCCGAAATAAAAATCAAATGTGGGCTTGGCAGGGGGAGCGGGGTGGGACGGCGGCCGGCAGCGGCGCAGCGCTGGGCTTCATTCTTTCCATTGTAACTTCACCTCCTAACCTCTGGCATTTTAATTATGTCTCCTACCCGCTGGATCTGCCTGGGCCGAGTATGAGCTCACCCCTTCCTCTCCGGGGAGGGGGCGGCCACGGCCTGGACCCCAACCCCTGGCCTGCTCCCAGGAAGCTGCGGGGCTTTTGTGGGGGCTGATTCCTCCCGTTTCTGCGGTCCCAGAGGAGCCTAGAGAGGGGCCCCGCGCCAGCATCCAGCCTGGCATCTAAGGTTCCAAGTGTGAATCACTGCGTCTTCACACCCTGCTCCGTGTCACGGTGGCTGGGCCTGGACGCGAGGCTGACGGGCTCCCAGCCCCGTTTCCTGGACAGCTTAGCCCATTGTGGGGCTGTGTGGGGCAGAGCCAGAGCCAGACCCAGGAAGTGGGGCAGCGACAGCTCGGGCCTAACGTTAGCCCATAGCAGGCAGCTTTCTCCAAGGGTGAGTGCGAGTATTATTTTGATATTAAAATATACAAGGACAGCCAGGCGTGGTGCTGCACCATCATCCCAGCACTCCGGAGGCGGAGGCAGGAGGATCACCCCAGGTTCAAGGCCAGCCTGGGCTATGCAGTAAGTTCAAGGACAGCCTGAACTGCATAGCGAGACTCTCAAAAACAAAATAAAGCAAAGAGAGCACAACAACAACGAAAAACCATACAAGGACAGTGTAGGAAAAGGAAGTACATGCCTATGAGTTTTTAAGGTAGAAAACAAAGAAGAGCTCCACTTGGGGGCTGTCCACAGACTTGGGGGTAGCATCCTTCTCCCCGACATGGTGTGGAACCAGGGTGCAATTTCCCATCTGACCCCAGGCAGCCACTGGAGAGGAGGAGACAAGCAGTCTTGCCCGTCCAGGGACACAGAGCCCCTCCCCGCAACAAGGCCCTAACCCAGGGCTCCGCCCTGTCCCCAGGCCCAGAACCTGCCTCCTCCTCTGCCTCTCCATGGTCCAGCCCAAGGGGAGGCCGTCTGCTGTGCCATTCTTGCCTTCGCGTCTCCTGGACGGACGTCCCGTCCACAAGTGACACTGTCCCTCTGTGCCCCTGGTCTGGCTGCGGCCCATGGTGGCCTCTGCTCTATTGGAGAGGGGGCCAGATGGACAGAGATGGGAGAGACAGAAGCCACAGGACCTGGTGACTGGTGCCAGAGTGCTGAGGGCCAGTGGCCCCTGATGCAGGACTCTGGTAGAACACAGGGGAGCCGGGTGGCTCCGTCGTCCCCATGGCATCCAGCTGGGATGTCCACGAGGTGGCTGGATCAGCGGCAGTGCCTGGAGAGGAGGCTGGGCCTGGATCTGGGGAAACACAGGAAGGCGCAGCTTGCAAAGAGCTGGAGAAGGACTTGATCACAGCCACTGAGGCCCCCAGGACAAGCGGAGGCACAGCTGGCAGTGCCAAAGGCCACAGGGGCCCAGGCTGGGGACACAGGCAGGGCACGTGGTCCACTGACAGAGAGACCTTTGCCTCCCTCTGCCCCGGACTCTTTCCCGGACTCTTACGTCACACTTTCTCTCTGCCCCTAAGGCTCAACCTCAGCCAAGGGACACTTTGTCCACCCACACCCCACGCAGCTCCTGGTGGCCCTGGATGGCCCCCCGAGATCTGTCTCCCCCATAACAACCACACACGCCTCTCGCCAGGCTCACCCGCACCTCCGAGAGGCTGGGCCACCACCCTGTCCCCAAGTGCCTCCCTTCCTCCAGCTAAGCCCCGCAAGGTGCCAGGCTCAGGACAGCTCCGGGGCAGCCGGGCCCCTGCTGGTGGGCTTCCTGGAGGGGCTGACTCTGTGTGAAGCTGAAGGGCCTGGCTGGGCTCGCACTGGGTGCACACAAGAGAAGGGTGTGGTCGGGAAGGGGGCCTGGACTGGACAGCAGCCCCCAGCTGCGGGCAGCAGGTAACCCGGGAGGGTGGCCGGTGGGACAGCAGGCTCAAGGCAAGCGGCCACATTGCGCAGAGGGACTTCAGACGCCCACCACCGCCTCCTGGCCCTGAGCTTTTGGGTCTGGTGCTACCTCCCAGCTTGTCCGCTATCTCAGGATAGAGGTGTCCGGTGCTGAAGACGCTGGAAGGTGGCATGGAGGCCCTGAACCGCCGGCTTCCAGCTCCAGGCAGATGCAGACTGCAACATCACAGACAAAGGCTGAGAACAAGCACCTTTCGGGGCTGACCTGAGCGCTGGCCACCTGTTGAAGGCAGGGCCTGTGGCCTGGCTCCCCTCAGAACAAAGGTCCCCTCAAGATAGAGTGCTGCCCCGCCCCCATAGACCAGGCAGTCTGCCTTCTCCTCCAGCCCGAAGCCCTGCGGAGCGGCACATCCTGACATGGGCTGAGATGTCCCAGATGCTGCCTCAGAGGGGACGGTGCACTGCTGCCCCTGCTAAGGGTGGAGGGGACGGAGGGACTGGGAGGGACAGGGAGGGACCCTGGGGGTCAGTGGGGGTCTTGGGGAGGGCCCCTCTTCCCAGCCAGGCTGAGGTGGGAGGGCGCCCCCTCCCTCCACTCCTGTCCAACCTTTCACCCCATTAAACCCTTAAATTAACCTCAGCCCCACCCAGAGCTGGAAGGAGTGCCCCAAAATAAATCCTAAATTACACGCTGCTTGGGGGCAACCACAATTCTCCTTCCTCCCTCTCCAGCAAGCAGGCTTGCCCTGCCCAAAGCTGGGGGGGTCCCCCAAGAGGGACTATTTATACAGCTCCAGCTCCCCTCTTTGCTGTCTGGCCCTATTGTCCTTGGGCAAGGGCCAGACAGACTCTGTAGCTCTTCTAGGAGCCATGGGGAGTGGAGGAGGCTGGGCCATGCTCTGGTCTGCTCGGCTGGGCCCGGATGTAATTTATGGTCCACTGTTAACAATTACACCCAAGTCGTACCACAGATTTAGATGGTCCTGGGCACAGTGGGCCTCTGGTCATCCGGAGATGGAGGCCAGGCTCCAGGCCCCCAGGGCTCTGCCTTCTCCAGGGAGAGAGAAAGGAGAGGAAGGAGGTGGCGGAGAGGGAGAGTGGGAGGGAGAGAGAGAGAGAGAGAGAACACTCATACCACCTGGCAAGGCCGGGCTCTGGCTCCAAGAACTGCAGGCATGGGGGTCCCTGGGGAGGCCCAGGCAAAGAAAGGGGGGAGCTGACGTGGCTATTTTGGGACCATGAACTCAGGCCAAGGCCTCCCTGGATGCAGTCACCTTGCGTTCTGGAAAGCCAGTCCCTGCCGCCCTCGAGAGCAGAGAGAAGGGAGAGGAAAGGCCAAGGAGGAGGGCCGGGGACAGAGGGACACAGCTCAGCGGCCAGCGCCTGCCCAGCAAGCGTGAGGGCCTGAGTTCAATTTCCGGTACCAAAAAAAAAAAAAAAAAAAAAAAGAAGAAGAAGAAAGAAAGAGAGAGAGAGAGAAGGTAGAAGAGGGTGGAGATGGAAAGACGTGTAACAGAGGAAAACGGAGAGGGTGAGAGTCAGATCCAGAAGCGGAGATCGGGGATGAGGAGGGTGCGTGCACACGCGTTTCCGTGTGTCTGTGTGTGTGTGCAGTGGGGCGGGGCTGCTGCCTGGGGGCGGAGGCCTTGGTGACACAGTCTCCCAATTAAACTCCATTGTCCACTGCCCTTGCCTGGCAGCCCCTCTCCACCCGCAGGGCACCCACAGGCCTGGTTACTCCCAGCTGCCCCCGGCTCTGTGGCCAGCCGGGCCCCTCACCCTGCAGGATGAAGGGCCTCTGCCTGTGGGCAGCCCCGGGACACCTCTCCTCCTGGGTCCAGGGCAGGCCCGGTGCCTGCTCCCCATCTTTCCAGGCTGAGGAGTGGCGGGGCTTCCTCCTGCCCTTCGCCACCCTGCTTGGTGCCCTCCTTCACCCTCAGTGTCCCTGTCCTCCCTGAGGGCTTGTCCTGTGGGGTGGGGGCCTGGCAGCCTGTCTGTCTGCACTGGAGCTGGAAATCGGTGCCCCAGGGGAGGGGAGAGGAGGGGAGAGGACAGGCGGGAGAGCCCCAGGAGCCTGCCTCCCAGGAGGGTCAGAGCCGCCCAGGAGTCTGGAGGGCTGGGTGGAGACGTCATCTGCAGAAGCAGGGACGAATCCAGTTCGTGCAGAATGCAGGGGATTCCAGGGGTTTCAGAGACGGGGCTCAATAAGGTGAGGGGCCTGGATCCCAGCCTCGGGTGGGTGCGCATGTGCCCCTGGAGGAAGGAGCAGGGGTGTGGGGTGTGCACTGTGAGAATGTGTGTGCTGGGGGTGTGAGCATGTGTGCATGTGTGTGACAGGTGACCAAGGATCTGCCGGGGCTGCGGATGAAGAATCAGAGCCCTGCGGCAAGGGCAGGGACAGCAGCCACCTCAGCGCTCCCAGGCTTGGAAGAGGTAGCATGTCGCCTCCAGATTAAACTTGATTTTCACCAGGCATGGTGACACATGCCTGGAATCCCAGCACTCCAGAGGCTAAGGCAGGAGGATCGCCATGGGTTCAAGGCCAGCCTGGGCTATATAAGCGAATTCAAGGGCAGCCTGGGCTACATAGCAAAACCCTGTCTCAAAAAAAAAAAAAAAAAAAAAAGAGGAAATAAGTAAATAAACAAACTTGATTATCCGCCCCAGGCCCCTGGCCCCCCACCTGCCCAAACACTGTTTATGGGCGCAGGGCTCAGCCCTGTCATTTGGCTGGAGGAGGCTGGCCAGGCAGAGCTGAGCCCGTGTGCGGATGGTGCCCAGCCGCCCGGGCGCCCGCCCAGACACTTAGTGCCCTGTTTACCCTGGCTGGGGCGGTTGGCACAGGTGGGCCGTGCCACCTGGAGGCCAAAGCGGAGGCCAGGACAGCAGCTCTGTGGATGGGAGGATGAAGGGCACTTGCCAGCCCAGGGCGCCACACCCTGCGCTGCCACTCAGGCGCCAGCCCACGCCTGGGCCTCCCAGCCGCCCCACAGGGAGAAGAGATTGCTGGGACCCTGGCAGGCCTGGTCACCTCTGGCTTTCCTGGGCAGGGGCCTGTCCTTGCACCCAAAGGCTCAGATGACTTAGTTTAAGAACATCTCATCACAAGCCCGTGTCCCCTAGAGCCAGTGACAGCACAGACACTGTCTCCTGGGTCCCTGTCTGTCAGCGACCACGTGGGCTTAGCCCCCAGCCCTATACACACAAGCTTGGCTCACACCTGTCAGACACGCCGTGCTCATGTGACAGGGTCTACACCAAGGCTGAGGCCATGCATACACACATGCGCGCACACACACACACACACACTTCGCATGTGCACGCGCGCACAGACACACAACACAATCCTCCGTGCTCCCGTACCCTCCTCCCAGTGCCACGCTCCACAGTGGGTGCTGGGCTTCTTGCTGTGCTCACCAACCCCTCCCCACCCTGGTCCTCCCCTGAGGCCTCCACCCCTGCACCCTAGCGGGCCCCATGTCTGGGCAGCACCCCTTTTACCGGCCCAGGCCCTAGAGGACTGGGCGTAGCAGCTGGCAAAAGTGGGGCTCCCACATCCCCCCGTGGAGGGCCCACCCCTTCCCATTCCAGGTTGAGTCATCCCGCATCTGGAGCCGGCCCATCTGGAGCTGCTAAGGCCTCTGCAGGCAGCTCCACGTGGACACCCCCGCCCCCACCAGCAGTGGCCCCATGGGTCACCTGGCCTGCAGGTGCCCGGTGCCAGCTCAGCTTGGTGCTAGGGTGGCCACCGCCTCGAGGGTCTCTCGTGGGAGACATAACAGCCGCCTCGGTACCCACCGCACAGGCCGGCCGGGCAGTGCTGGTCCAGGGCGGGGGAGGCGGCCGAGCCAGGCCGTGAGGAGGCAGCGGTTTGGCTGCTCAGGCGGAAGGAGTTTATCCTGGCCCGCGGCCCCGAAGCCAAACATCCTCCACGAACCTCGAAGACACTTCAAAGCCCGAAGGGAAGGGGCCCTTCGGTAGAGGAAGCCAGCAGTCCCAGAGGCCCGGCCGCCCGGCCCTGGGCGCAAGACCACCCTGTGCCCCCACGGCCGGGCTCAGCCTGGGCGCCCTGGCCCTGGAGGGCGGCAGGCAGCAGAGGCCGCATCCCCAGGGGGCGCGTTAGTGCTGGGGGGGTCCTAGCGCAGACCCCGCACAAGCCTGCCTCCTGAACCCCGTCCTCCTTCCACGTGGACACAGCAGAGGGGTGGCACGGAGCGGGCAGGGGGCTGCGGGGCTGGGAGGAGAACCGAGCCTCAAAAAAGAGAAGCTGAAGTTGAATGAGGAGGCGAGAGCTGGGCGGCCCGCCAGGGCCTCCCCGGGGGCTGCAAGGGAAGGCGGAGGGGGCTGAGAGGCGCTAACACGGGAGGGAGGAGGCGCTAACAGGGCCACTGCTGCGAGGGAGAGGCGGGCTGGCCGGAGATACGGAGGGGAGGCTGCGGCCGGCCGGGCAGGTGGCCGGGCCACGTCGGCACGGCCAGGCTCGTGTGCATCTGGGTCCGCGCACATCCGCGTACTCGCGTGCACACACCTGGGGCTAAGTGTGTCCTCAGCTGGCTGCCAGATGATGTGGCTGCTGAGGGAGGCACGGTTTGAGGAAGAACCGGTCACTGCCGCTTCCCCTCCTCGCCCCTCCCATCCTTCGCCTGTAAACAGTCGGAGCTGGGACCGCTCACCCTGACCCCGCCTCCTCTGAGCCCCCTCACCCTTTAGAGACCCTCCCTTCGAGACTCCCAGCCTCTTCCGGCTGAGCAGCTGAGTCGGACCACAAGCCCAGCCTCCATCCAAGGAGAACTCATACAGCACAGCGGAGCCCTCTTTCAAAGGGCCAAGTCGGATGCGGTGGGACACACTTGCAATCCCAGCATTCGAGAGGCTGAGGCAGGAGGATCGCCACGAGTTTGAGGCCAGTGTGGGCTACAGAGTGAGTTCAAGTCCAGCCTGAACTGCACAGCAAGACCCTGTCTCCAAAAACCAAAACAAACAGAAACAGAAAAAAAGGATGGGGAAAATAAGAGCAGACCTGGGAAGTCTGGGTTCTAGGGGCCCTAAATTCTCCTCCTCTCTCTGGTTATGCGGACCCAGTTCAAAGACTAAACAGTGAGGGGGGAGGGGACTCCAGGGGACTCTTGGAGACTCTCGAGTCCCAAGACCCACTCTCAGCCCAGCCTGCGTCCACCTCACCTCAGACAGCAGCTCCTTGGCTCAGCCTTCCCTGTCCCATTGCCATCCCGTCCCCACACCCTCTGAGCCGTCCACCTCCCCAGCCGCCCTCGCCCTCTCTACTGCTGGCCTAGGCCCCGGAAACCTGCACTTTGGAAGGACAATGGCTCCCATCTCTGTCTAGCTAAGCCAGGAGGAAGGTGACATGATCGGGGCCCTCCAGCCCGCTCCTTAGGGTAATGAGCTCCCTGCACGGCTAATTGCCAGGTGGCCCGGCCCGCTGTCCCTGGACTCCAGACCCACAGGTTGGCCGCTGAGACCTGCTCATCTCCACGAGGCATCTCTGATGTCCCGCGCCCATCACCCGGAGGAGACTCGGGCTTCCATTTCCAGAGAAGCGCTTGGCCCCATTGGCTGCCCTGCTTGTTCCCGGCAGGTGCCCAGGACCTGACATTCCGTGCAGCGCCCCCCAGGGGCTGCTCAATCCTCAGGCGCTATCTTGCTGGGGGAGGGCACAGCATACCTGGGGGTGCAGGCAGCAGAAGGGATGGATTCCCCAAACACACAGCGGGGAGCACAGACTGGACTCTGCCAGCTGAGGGCTCCTCACCAGGACCTCAGAAATGAATTCCCTGGCTCCTGGAAGGGACCCTGACCTTGAGAGGTCCCTAAGCAGCCTGGGCTTGAAGCCAGGGTTCACTCAGAACAGACCACCTGGGGGAGGAAGGCTGAATCTGGAGGGCTTGGTGGCACACACCTGTGATCACAGCAAACTGGGAGGCTGAGGCAGGAAGATCACAAGTTTGAGCCTAGCCTGGGCAATTTAGTGCCTTAGAGAGACCCTGTCTCAAAGTAAAACACAGTATTAAAAAAATAGAGCTGAGGGCAAGGGTCCTGGGTTCAATCCCCAATATAAAAATAAAAATTAGCAAAAAAGAGCTGAATGCACACTGGCCTACCTCACAGCCCCGTAGGAACATGAGAACATGGACACGTGTCAGGAGGGAATAAAGGCCAGGGACTCAGGCAGGTGTGGGCCTGGGGGCAGCCAGCAGGGAGGGGACATTCACTCTCGCAGGAAGACCCAATCCCAGGAAGGAGATCGGAAGGAGGTAGCCCCTGGGCTGCGCCTTGAGGGATGGGTCATAATTTCTTAGGTCTCAGAGAGACCTAAGGGGAAACTGTAGGGACAGAGGCAGGGGAAGGCAGAGAAGGGGCAGGGGCAGGAGGGCAGGGAGAGCCCCCTGGAAGGGTGGGGAGCCGGTTGTGGAGGACGCTGGAGCTGTCCCTGAGATGGGACTTACCCAGATGGCGGTGGGGAGCCGCTGAGGTTAGAAAGTGAGGGACACACCTGGCCAGCGGGGCAGAGGGGAGACCAGGCTTAAGGCCTCATGGAAGGCCCCACTTCCTGGCCACCAGCCCTGCCTCTGCTGGGAACGAACACGCTTGCCGTCCTTTCTCTGCTGCTGCCGCCCGCCAGGCACTGGGCAGCTCAGGTCATCCTCCTGTGATCAGCGAACCCCGGGTGCCCCCATCCCTCACTGCATTACCGGCTGGGTTTAGCAAGGCACAGAGGTGTCAGCTTCTTCTCTAGGGCCACACAGCGCAGCCCAGCAAGCCGCACTCTGCAGCGCGACCCAACACTGCCCCTGCCGGCGGAGCCCAGCCAGCGCCCAGCGCCCGGCTCCTTGGAAGGGATCCCAGACCCGAGCCGCAAGCTGTTATGGGGATTAGTGTCCCCTGCAGGGTGGGGAAGTGGGGGCCACACTAAGTGGTATAGAACCCAGCCTGGCTCTTCCCCCGGGCTGGGCGGGGCCTGGGTGGTCACCCCCTTCCAGCAGTGGCTCCCCAAGCTGGGTGTGGGAAGACTCAGGGCCTGCGTGGCACTGGTCCTGACTCAGCCCGGCCGGCATGTCCCCTTGGGCTCCTGCTGCAGTCCCCAAGGGGAGTGCGTGGGCCAGCTGATCTCCACCACTCCCCGCTGGCCCGGGAGGACGCAGACAATCAGCCTGTTCTTTGGCGAATATGCCAGGGAGAAAGCCAGGCATCCGAGGACATTTGACCCCGTGCTCTCGGGAAATCCCAGATGGAATGTGGCATGGAATCCAGGGGAACCCCTGCCTTCAAGAGGTGCCTGGGTCCCTGCCCCGCAGCCTTTCCTCCAGCAGCCCCAGCCGGGGTGCATCTCTCCTGGCCCAGCCTGGGCCCCCCCCATCCCGAGTACCCCAATGCCAGACCTCACCCGCCCAGCGTACTGGCCTGCGAGGGCATCACCCACCTTCTCAGGCAGGAGCACCAAGGAACAATTTGGGAGCCAGAGACAGGTTTCGGGGAGTCAGAATTCTGCCTCCAAGGTCAAGAGCCTGGGACCTCACTTTCTCCTCTGGAAAGCTGTGGGGCTGGGGGTGGATTCGCTGTTCTGAAATGTCTGTGCCTGTGACATTTTAGAGATGTGGGTAGGGCTGCCAGATTTCACGAATAAATAAATATACAGAACACTCAAGCAGCTTTGAGTTTCAGATAAACAATGAATAATTTTTTTAGATCAAGTAATACACTAAAATTGTTGTTTATCTGAAATTCAAATTTAATTAGGTGTGTGTGTGTGTGTGTGTGTGTCACTGGGGATCGAATCCAGGGCCTTCACACTGTGTTCCACCCCAACCCTTTCCATTTTTTACTTTGAGTCCGGGTTTTGTTATGTTGTTAAATTACCCGGACTGTGCTTGAATTGGAGACCCTCCTGCTTCAGCCTCCTGCATGCTGGGATAGGTGTTCTATCTTTTTTCTAGCAATCCCAGATGTGGGTCAGGTGGATGCTGGAAACCCAGGGGAAGCACCACCAACCTCTTCCCCATTCTCCAGCCCCTCCTAAGGCACCACTGCCTGCCTGGTCCCTTCACTATCCAGCCTTTCCAGTCACCCACCGTGGCATCTCCCACCCCTCTTTCTCCTGGGCCTCACCCCAGCCTGGGTGGGGTGTGGAGGGGTGTAAGTGTGTGCCCAGTCTCGGGGCTGCAGCAGGAGGTCTAGAAGCCCAGAAGCATAGGTGGTGTTGGGAGAAGGTTCCAGCAGTCCATGGACAAGATCCCCACCCCCCGCCCCAGGGAGTTTGGGTTCTGAAGCAACTGCAGGGAAAAGAGGCCAGAGGTCCCCACCTCTACCCGCTGTGCTCAAACCCCACGCCACAGTTGCTCCTGGCTCAGGAGACTGGAAGGTTCTGATTTTAAGGGCCAAAAGGGGCCAAGAGATGAGAAACAGTAGGGTAAGAGGAGACCAAGGCTAGGGAGTTAGAGGGTGTTGGGGAGACCAGGAGAGCCCTGAAAAGGACTCGGAGACAGGGGGTGGGAGTAGGACCAACACAGTGCAGGGAAACAGCCACAGACAGAAAACAAACTCTCCCACCGAGACTGACAGAAGTACTACAGGGGAAAACCTGGACGCACAGAAGTTGGAAGAGCTCTCCAGGAGGCTGAGGCAGGAGGATCGCCAAGAGTTTAAGGCCAACCTGCAGTACATAGCCAGAACCTGTCTCAACTCCTAACCCACCAGAAAAAAAAAGAAAAAAAAAAGGCTGAGAGAAAGTAGATGCTCTGGGAGATGGGGAGACAGGAGACTGGGCAAAAGGGAGAGGTGGGGGCGCTCCATTCAACGGACGATGTGACAGAGAACGAATCTCTGTAAGAAGTTGGGGTGTTTTTCCGGAGTAAAGTCCCAGTGAAGATCCCGCCACACCTAAGAGCTGGCCTCCCGCGACAGATTCCGGCCCCAGACCTTGCCGGCCGGCACCCCTTCTCCCAGGCCCGATCCCTCGGCTTCCCGCCGTCCTTCCCGCTCCCCGGGCGATGCTGCCCCCTGGCGGCCCGCGCGCCCCAGGGAAGCCTTCCACCCTGACCTTCGCATCCCTGTCTCAGGTCCTCGGGATTCCGGAGGAGGCTGGGGTCACGAATCTCAAATCCGTCTGAAATCCGCCAGGCCCCCGGCCCGCCCTCCTGGAGTGACGCCTCTCCCCGCACCCCCACTCCATGCACCCCACCCCTGCCAACCCAGCTCTCTCCCTCCCCCCAGTCCCTCACCCTAGAATCAAAATGAGGAAGGGCTTCCAGCAGCCGCGCCCCTTTCCCACTCCCTGCCAGGCGCAGCGCCCCAAAGTCTGCAGCCCGAAGGCAGTCAGCGGGGGGCATGGGTAGCAGGGGGTCACTCAGCAGTCTAGAACGGACCCCACAAGTTTAAAACGTCAATCTCAAGCCGGGCGTGGTGGCGCACGCCTTTAATCCCAGCACTCGGGAGGCTGAGGTAGGAGAAGCGTTGTGAGTTCGAGGCCGGCTTGGGCTACAACGTGAGCGCAAGGCCGGCCTGAGCTACATAGTGCGACCCTGCCTCAAAAAACTAGGGTCGGGAGTTTGGCTCTACGGCTGAAGCGCCTGACCTGGCAGGCGCGAGGTTGTGAGTTCAATCCCCGGTGCCGCAAAAAATAAATAAATAAATAAATAAAAAATAAAACGTCAATCTCTTCTATCTGCCGATTCCAGAAACCCTAGACGGACTCCTCCCTGCCCCGCTCCGGCCCTGCCTCCTTCTCCCTCCTCTACCCACCCTCCCCCTCCCCCGCTCCGCCCCCGCCCCACCCAGGGGCCCCGGGCCGCCCCGTCCCGGGCGGGGCCCACAGGTGCAGAGAAGGGGGCGGGGTCGCGGCCCGCCTGCCCTCCACCCTTCCCCGCGGAAGCTCAGTGGACCCAGGGTCAGGATGCCGGCCGCCAGCCTCCGGGGTCTCGGGCTCACCCCGCTGCTCATCCTGCTGTCCGGCCCGCTCGGGACGAGCGCTTTGGAGGTGAGGCTGCTGAACCGGGGGCCCTGCCCCTCCCTGGAGCCCGGTCCCCACCTTCCACTGGCGGGGTCCCGCTGACCCTGCGGTTGGCTGCTTCCTTTCTGTTTCCGAGGAGGCGGTGGGGAGCGCGCAGGGAGAAACCTGGGCGGGCCTGGGCCGCCTCCCCAGGAGGGTGGGATGGGGGACCTGCCCGCCACTGCCCGGCGGGTACCGGGGCCTGCCTCGCTGTGGGGACTGTCACCCGCTTGGCCTGCTTTCCAGCTCCTTCACCTCTTCTGACTGGGGCCAGGCGTCTCCCCCGGCCTGTTTCTCCAGCCTGGGGGACCTTGGGGCGGCCCGTGCCGGAGGGGAGGTCCAGGGCGTCCCCTCAGTCAGGACCTCATTCCAGCCCGCAGGGACCCTGAGCGGACCCCGCGGTGCGCCGGGGACGTGGGTGGTCCTGGGAAGGGGCTCGGCCGGGGAGCCCTGGGCGACTTCCTCTCTCAGATGCTTCCCTGGGGTCGGGAGCGCGGCAGGTCCCCCTGCAGCTGGTGACGGTGAGGGCAGGGCCGGGCTGCCACCCAGGGTGGTCCCCGCGCCAGGCTGGGCGTGCAGACCTCGGCCCGAGCCCACCCTGACTCGGAGTAGCTAGGGAGCGTGCTGGGGCCCTTCCGCACCCGGAGCCTCCGCCAGAGGATTGCTCCCAGCAGCCCCCCTCGGCGTGGTCGCTGTCACGCGCGTTCCGAGCCAGAAAGCCCTGGTGCCTAGCGTCACCCGGATGTGTCCCGAAGACTCGGGCTCGGAACCACCCCAGCAGGGCCACCCCCAGTTAAAGTGGGGAGAGAGAAGCGGGGAGAAGGCACTCCCCGCCAGCAGGAAGTGGGACCAGTTTATGAAACCTGTTAATTCCCCAGTTTCTCGGTTGGGATCTGGGAGAGGGAGGCTCTGGGCTCTCACCGCCCAGTGCCAGGACCCCTTGGTTGCCCATGTGTGCCGCGTGGTTGGGAGGCTCCGGCCTGCGTGGGGGCAGGGGGGGCCTCCTTCCCGCTCCTGTCCCACTTCAGAGGCAGAGCTTGTGAAGAGGTGCTGACTCTGACTTGCCTCGGGCCCTCTTCTCTTTACTGGTGTGATTAACAAACGAAACGCTCCTTTCATGTTTTTGAGTAAAAGGTAAAGAAGATCGTTTTGGAGGGAGGGTACTGGGAGTTCAATCCAGGGTCTTCATCTCCAGCTCTTTTTATTTTAAGATTAGCGTCACTAAATTGCACAGGCTGAGTTTGAGTTTGTGATCCTCCTGCCTCAGCCTCCCAGAGTGCTGGGATTACAAGTGCCCTCCAGCACACTGGCTTGGCTTCCTATTCTTGAGCCCTGGTTGTTTGGCTCAGGTAGCTAAGGTGGGGGCACTAATAACCCTGCCATTTCCTGTGTCCCTGCACCTGTACCCCTCCCTCACCCTCAGTCAGGAGCCGCTAGGATGAAATCAGGTAGACATCAAATACTCATTCATCCTGCAGATATCTGGACTGTTGAGTTTTCAGCAGTGATCAGAACAGAAAACTCCCGGCCTGCATGGAGTTTACATCCTACCAGGCAGACAGTGCATGAGGTTGACTGCCTAAGACGCTGGGTGGCGTTTTGCTTTGTAGTGAGACCCAGTCTCAAAATCAGTGAAAAGGGCTGGGGGGGCAGCTCAGCCATGAGCACACGTGAGACCCCACGGGGACAAGGGAAGTTGCCGACCCCTGGACCACAGCTGACTTGGGCGAGGAATTGGGTGAGTGGCCAGGAGCTTGCAGAGCTGAGAATAGGATGTGCTGGGGGTAGGGGGACAGGAAGGACAGCCAGCCAGCTAGGGCTCAGCCGGACTCCGGGCCCTGACTTGGGAATGTGGTAGAGGGAGGGACGCTGCGCTGGCTCCGTCTTCAGTTTACGAGCTGTGACCACTGCCTCTTCTTCTGCAGACTTCTTCCAAGTCCGAGTGTGATGCCTTGTAAGTCCGGGGTGGTGGCTGTGACCTCCACTTGGGGTGGTGGGCAGGCCTGGGTCGAGGACCAGCCCCTCATCCATCCCCCTACCCTTACTCCAGGAGAGGCCGAGATGCATCCCTCCCCCGCCCTTCCCTCCTGTCCTGGTCCTGGCCA
>RJWM01033046.1:0-20948 GCA_004363535.1 Dasyprocta punctata | reverse complement strand
GGAACATCAACCAACTTTTTGCTAGTATTGTTTAGTAGATCTTACAGGCCTCTGGGCAGCAACCCGAGCATCTCTATGGAAGGTGACAGCAGGCAATGTAGCAAGTATGGGGGATTCTCTTCTGTCTTGTCTTTGAGGCCCAATATGGTTCTCTCTCTTTTGCTTTACTCTGATCATTGTTATTATTATTAATAAAATTTTTTTTAAAAGTCTATACTACTAAATGCATTAACTGGTGAGAGAGAACAGTTGATATCCATAAGACCAGATCAATCCTACATGTCTTTACCTGTCAATCTGAACAGCTCCCTTAAGTATAACAATATACAATGTTGCAACCACTGTAAAATTCCAACCATCTAAATTCCTAAACCTATAATTTTACAGTATCGGATATGTTGTTGTTGTTTGCTGATCTCTTTACTTTTTTGTTTCTCTTATGTATGACTATTCTTATATGCTTTATTGGCTTCACTCTGAATTATTTCCCTTGATGATATTAGACCTGATGTTATGGGTAGTTATTTCAATGATAACAAGAGGTATTCTAAGGGGAAAGGAAGGAAGGAAGAGAAAAGAAAAAAGACATAAATTTATAAATATGCATAAATAAGATAGTTAAAAAAAACTGCATTGCTAAATACAATAGCTATTGAAAAAGAAAAGTTAATATACCTGAATTGATAAATCTTACATGTCTATATCTGTCAATATGACCAACCCCTAGGAAGGTAACGAAATGCAATATTGTAACTACTGATAAACTTCAGCCACCTCAATGTGTAAACCTACAATGTGATCGTATCAGATCTGTTGTTGTTGTTTGTCTGTCTCTTTTGATTTTTGTTTCTATCTTATCTATTTTCTCTTAAATTAAAAAAAAAAAGAACTATAGAAACTCTTCTAAATATTGTATGTAATGACCTTAAGGTTAATTCGTGTTGTTAAGAAAGGGTATCTATCCTGAGACTAAATAAAATTGTTGTACAGTAAGCCACACTGTTGTTTCACATTCCCATAATGCTATGGAGTAAAAGGTCCTCTAAGTGTCATGTTCAACAGGCTTTTCCACAAGGTAATTTGTTTTGAGGTGCTGAGTAACAGGATTAATTTTGACCTCTTCAGGAGTTTAACTTAGGGTTTTTTTAGAGGAAAAAGATCATTAGGAGTATGCTCCAGAATTACACATTTCATTCCTACTTACCTATCTCTCTTTCTCCCTCTCTTCCTCCCCCTCCCTGGGTGAAATGAGGATGGCCAGGGTTCCTCACCATGGCCCTCTGTAATGGTGTTTCTGCTTTGCTACAAGACTAAAGATAATAAGTGCATCTGCCCCACTTGCGAACTGCAGTGGGGAGAGAACCAGGGGCCTCACCAGGACGTGATCCCGCCTGGAAAGCAGCGTCATGCCGCCACACCCAAGCCTCTCTCCCTGAGTCTGTGCCATTTGCTGACTGCAAGCCGGAGAGATCCAGGCCTCACCAGGAAACAATCCCAGCCAGAAAACTGTATCACTTTCATTGTTTTGTTGGGTTGAGTTTTTATTCTCTTTTGTTTTGTTTGATTATGTTAAATTTGATGACATGAGCAGATATTTGAAAGATAACAAGACATATTATGGTGACCGTTTTGAATTTACTAGTGGTTTGTTCTGAAGTCCCTTATTGCATTCACTGTTTTGGTGTTACTGTTTATGTTCTATTCTGTTCTGTTTGATTTTTACTAAGTTCGAAAGTATCTGCAGCTATTTTGAAGACAACAAAAGGCATTATTGTAACTACTGTTGGTTTTGTAAGGTTTTGAAGTCCCCTACCACTTATGCTAGTTTATTTTTGATCGGTTTTATTCTGTTTTATTTTCCTTGGTTTTACCCTTTTTAAAATAAAATTAAAAAATAAAAAAATAAAGAAGACTAAAGACAATAAAAGTGGTTGACCAGGATTAAAACCTCCAGAATTGAGCCACAATGTATCTATTCTCATTAGAAAGTGTCAGCTTTTATAGCAATTGAAAGCTCACTGACAAATCCATTGGAATGAATGTGTGTTGTTTTCACCCCATGTCTACTGAGAATTAATTCTCCAATTCACATGGGAATGCAAACATCTATGTTAGATTCTGGCTTCATTTTAATAAGGTTTCAATTCAGTTCTTTTTATTTTCCTTTTTAATTTCTGTGGCAATGGTGCTGCACTCAGATCCTTGCATATCCCAGCCAAGTGCTCTCCAAGTAATTACTTTAGCTGCACTCAACTTACTTTTTTGGAGTGTAAATTTCTTAATATTAAAACAAGACATTATGTATTTAAGCATATGCTAACAAAAAGTTCACCCACATTCTATTCCTTTTTCTAAGCACAAGTGTTCAGATTCAGTAAATTTTCAGAAAAGAGCTTTAATTTGTCTCAAAGCACATGAAAGCCAGTTAAGCCAATCTCACCAGGGCTCTGCCCCACTGTCTCACGCTGGTGTTGCCCTTCATGCTTTAAAAATAGAACACTTGCAGTGCTGAGTCAGTGCACGGATGCTGAGCCAAATTTCACTCTTGCTCACATTCGTGCCTTCCCACAGTTTTAGAGAACACTGGCCTCTTCAATCAATCCCCTGTGGTAATCTATTCTTTTTATCTTCACCCTTTTCAGATTTTATGACAGGTTATTTTGTGCATTTTTCTCTTTCTTTCTAAGTAAAAAAGAAAACACAGTTAACCAATGTCATCTCATGACTGTTTCTTCATCTTAAAAATAGAACAACCTTCTTTAGGATGAAATAATTCATGTATCTGTAGCTGTTAAAACCATGCTTGTGATTGATCATGACACAATTTGTTACATCATAATAAAATGTGCTAAGTACACTACAGTCAGAGAGACATATAGTAACTGTTGCCAAGAATGTGAAGAAAACTCAGTTACTGAAAAAACAAGGCAGACAAACAAAATATTTTATATTCATTAGATAAGCAAAAGGTTTACTCTGGCTTAGAGCTTTGGACTAAGGTGGGAAATTTAAATCTGATAATGGCCTTCTTGCTGAGAGACCTGAGGCCCTCACACAGGGTATCACGTGGAGAGAGTCTAAGATGAGAATACGTACTCTCCTCTCACTCTGTTTCATTTCCAGTATTCATTCACAGGGACTCACAAACCATAAACCTTATCTACTTCTAATTGCCTCCTAAGTAATTCAACTCTATTTAGTCAGATAATGTTGTCACCTACTAGGGTATACCATTGGGTGTTCACCTATTTGTCTGGACCACTGCAAATCAGATTTTTTTCATGAATTTTGAATGGAACAATTTGTATATAACCATCACTGTTTCCACATTACTCATTAATTACTATCTTAGTTATATACAATAAAATTATGAAGACCTAAGTCCACACTAAAATTTGTTCATGAATGTTTATATTCCACATAGTTAAGTTAGGTAGAGACTGATAGGAAGTTGGAAAGGGACCAAGACCAGGAAAGAGCCACTACTGAGATGAGGTGAACTGAGTCTGTAGTTGAGGGCTGAGCTGACAGAAACCAAGCTGCAAGATGGAGACCTGATAGCTAGGCCCACAAGACTCACCATAAATAAATAACAGTTCAAAGTTGTATTATGACTAGTATCATCTGCTCAGGTTAGCCCAAATAATGTAGCAAGCAAGTAGGAAGAGACCAGAACACCATGACCCTTATTTCTACTCCTTTCAGGAATGCCTTTGTTCTTTTTTCGTAGTTACAGATGAACTAAAGTTAATAATTCCTTCTGATGAATACTGCTGCATGCCTTGTTTTAGTACTAGATCAATATTAGCTAAGCAACTGTACTTGTAACCTGATAGGTTGACTTTAGCTTGACACAAAGTATTCTCTATAAATGCTACTGTATCAAAAACCACTAGAAAATTGAATTTTACTGTATAAAAAAACCCTAGAGCTTCAGTTTCAACCCACTTTCATGCTTCCTTCTGCTCTCAGGAACTCTTCTTTTCATAAACTTTCTAAGTTGCTTTCTACATCTTCTGTTTCATTCTTTGCTGGCATGAAATATGAACCGGGCAGAGTTAACAGGTTACCATGTACTTTACAATGACATTTACAACTTAGTATTCATAAAAGTCAAAGGGCAAAGACAACTGAAATGTCTACAAATTGATGAATAACCAAAAATCTGAGCTTTCCATATTGTTCATTCATAAAAAGAAATATTTTTCTGATAAATGCTACAATATAAATCCACCTCTGAAATGTCATGCAAAAAAGACAGACACAGAAACAGTGTTGAATTATTCACTTCTACAAAATGGCCAGACTATGAAAATACATAGAGTTCACAGAAGGTTAGCAGTTCATATGGCTTGGGGAAATAGGAGAAATAAGGAGGCAGGGTTCCTTTAGAAGCCAAATAAAATATTCTAAATGGACTAGGCTATTGACTATATATTTTTAAGTGAATGAATCTAACAGTAATAGTAAAGCTGGCACAAAACAATTCCTACTTAATAATAAATGTGCAGAGAATTTGGAGAACTATTTGCAGTGCAGCTAATAATAATAAATAAAGGGAGAAAGGCAGGAAAGAGAGAGATCTGAGAAAAAGGCAAATAAAAGAAGAAAGCACATGAGAGCAATAAATGGAAGTAAGGAGAAACGAAAGTGGGGAAAAGAATAATAAAGGAAAGGGACAGAGAAAGGAAGCAAAAAGGAATGAAAAAAGAAAAAAATGTGGTAGGGAGCAAGGGTGGGTGGGAATTAGAGAAGATCAATAGATGAAAATCAAAAAACACGGGAGTTCAATATCAATCTATTTACTACATCACAAGTCTCAAAACTTCTCAGTGAGAGTTTAATAGGGCAGGCTGCCTTCTTGTTGTTCTGATCCTTGTCCCTAAAGATAAAAGTGACAGGATTGTTGACTTTCTATGTCAGATTCTACAGTGTCCTCTGAGATATTTTAGAATTTGGACTGGAAATAATTGACGAAGGAAAGGCCAGAGAGCTTGCCAAACACAGTGAGGTACACTATACCCACAGAGAAGGCAATCTGCTGTTCCTCAACACAGGAGACCCTGAAGATGGCAGATAAATGAAGACATAGGGCTGGATGTGGTGGAGCACGCCTTTAATCCCAGCACTCGGGAGGCTGAGACAGGAGGATTGTTATGAGTTCGGGACCAGCTTGGGCTACAAAGTGAGTTCTCACTGCATAGTGAGACCCAGTCTCAAAAAATAGGGCCAGGGATTTAGTTCAGTGGCATAAGCACCTGTCTGGAAGGTGCAAGGTTGTGAGTTCAATCCCTGATACAAAAAAAAAAAGACATAGGAAAGGACAATGAAGATTAAACAACTGATGTGACAACATGCACAATGAGTGGGATTTTGTGTCTGTACAGGTCTCCCTCATGAGGGAAAACGTGGCAGGGAAAATCACAGAAAACATTAAGACTCACCAGCGCCAACATAAAAATCTAGTATTGTTTCCATAACTGCCGTAACCAAAAACATCCCAAGATAAAGCCACAAGGAAGACACTTACCACAGAGGCTAATGTGCATATTGTAACACATAGTCAGCGAGCAAATACTAGGAATAGCTCATAACAATAAGAAGAATTGAGTCTAGTAAAGGGTACACAACAACAACATCTTTTGAGCCCAAGACATACAAGTGATACAGAAAGAGGTACAACAGGTGGACCACAATTGATGGTGACACTGAGCACAATTCCAAGAAGCCAAAAAGAATAACCTGAGACGAGGTTCAGTATTTCTCAACAAGCAGGCTGTGTATCTGTTGAGATCCAAGACAGAATGAAACAAAAGGGTGAAATTTAAGTTGTGACACAGACCAAACATTAGTAATTTAATAAGTCTATGCTACTGACCAATTTGCACTTTCTTCCCTCATCTATTGAGTTCTAGCCTTGACATTCACTGTAGTAAAAGCTAAAAGCGAGACCAATATATTAAGTTCTTAAGCGGAAGTTGAACAATTGCTCGGTTTTGTTAACAATGACTGCAAGAAAAGGCAAGCATTTGGAGCACTGCAAACAGGCATGGGGCATCAAGGTGTAACACATATTGGATTTGGGTATTTCATTCAAAATGTATTCTCTGAGACTACATGATTTCATTGACTACTTCAATGCTTTGATTTATTATTCATCTGTATATTCAGCATTTGATCTAGATATCTTCTTTCCTACTGGATAAAAAATGAAGGGAGATGAAAATATTGCTATACACTTGCAAACTTAGCTTTCTGGGAGACTAAAGCAAGAGGGTCACAATTTAAAAGTCAGAATGGGCAACTTAGCAGAAGATTGTATTGGTATGAAACTAGCATAGAATTGCAAATATCTTGTAAAATTTCCCGGAAAGTCAAGTAGTAAACAGTTCATCTTCATTCAGACAGAAATAGATCTGCCTCAATCAATATACTTATATAGATGGTTTTGGTGGCAAATTTACCATCCATCAGAAACGCAATTAAAAACTGTTAATTCTAATGTATTTAGAAATACTCAGACAATAGGTATTAGATAAACTTACGCTGTGCATGAAACAAGAAATGTTTTTCAAAAAAGTCCCCACTTACAAAGAATTCTGTTATGACAAAAGAAATTTCTCCTTCAATTACAAAGTATAAATATTATGTAAATCGTAATCAACAAGTACAACAAATAATAGGGAAGGAACAGCTTCACAATTTCAACTTGTTTTCATTTTTCACTGAAGGGATGGAATGATGGACCTCAGTCACACTGAGCATGTAGTTTACCACTAACCTACATTACTGGTTCATTTGTGTGATTTTAATGCAAAATATGTTTTTCATTATTTAGACAGGGTCTCACTATGTAGCTCAGGCTGGCCTTAAACTTGTACTGATTCTCCTGCTTCTTTGTCCCAAGTGCTAGGATTTCAAGCATGAGTCACCATGCCTAGCTGCAAAACGCATTAGTAAATGAACAGTTCAATAGAAATTCATGAAATAAATTTAGAAATATATAGAATTGAGAAATGATTTTAGGATATGTCAATGTTTGGGCAAAAACACTTTCAGTTATATCTATAGCTTTAAAGAAATATATTTAGCAAAATATATGATAAAAAATATAATGATTAATTTATGAAATAGCAATCAATATATTGGAAAAGAAGTCAGGTGTAGAGGCATATGACTGTAATCCCAGAACTTGGGGGGCTGAGGCAGGATTGCCACAATTTTGAGGCCAGCCTGGACTCTATAATGAGACCCTGACTCAAAAACCAAAGATATGTATTTTTTTCCGATTCATATATATGAATACATAATCAAGATGGAATAGCAAAAGGCAACTGGAAAACACACTATGAAAATGAGAAAGTTCCTGAGAAAGTCTCACTGTGTGACCCAGGCTGGGCATCCACTCTTGACCCTCTTGTATTAGCCCCTGGACGGTGGCATTATAGATGTATAGCCTTGTCCCTTTGTAAAACAGGATATTATGAACAAATGAAGGGTATAACATGATTTTCATTTAATGAATTTTAGATGGTGGAAAAATTCTCAGAAGTGTGCAAAATTATAAATTTGAAAACAGAAGAGGCAGATGTGGAGAATGAAGTAAGTTGGCAAGCAACCAAAGTGACAATAAAAAAATTTTCTGTCATAAACTTATCTCCCAGTGGATTTTCAAGTGATTCACTGAAACTTTTCTGACATTAATCAAGATGCCATCTGTATATGTTCCAATTTCTCAGGATGAATATAGTCATTATGTATAGCAAATATACACAAATATGAACACTATTCAGTAATCGCTGGGCATAGTTTCAAATATTTGTAATCAAAAAAGGAGAAAGAAATCTCTGCAATGTATATCCTCAGGATAATACAATCTTTACATAAACCCAGACAAAACGTTTATAAGAAAAGGCAAAAAGGCAAATACAGGCCCATTGCACACATGTATGCAGATTTTCAAATCTAGGATAGAACTTTACCAAGCAATGTAAGGGTGTATTAGAAAGCAGTTTCTAATCTTTGCATGTAACTAAATGGTAGCATGGGTCCCTAGCATGCATGATGCAGGTTTAATCTTAAGTACCACACAGAGGAAAAAAGTGATTGTATAATAATAATGTTGTGCCTGTTCATCTTATTAAAGGATCATAAAACTATGGTAAAACATCACACACACACACAAAAGAATGAACTCACATGATTATTTGACTCAACATAAATATTTTCCAGGAGTCTATTTTTGTTATTTCTTACAGGCTTTTAAAGTAGAAAACAATGTGATTAATAACTTGATAAAGCACATGTTCCATAAAACTAGCAAATGTTACAATCAATGAAGATGCAGTACATGAATTATTTCAAAATCAGAAATAAGTCAAGGATATTCACTGTCTCCAGTATTCTGTCACATGAAACAAAAATTCATGTGTTACCACAGGACAAGACAGACAAAAAGCAACAAAAGGACTGAAATTAAAGATAAAATATCTATGCACGAATGATGAAAGAACCAAGATGCAGAATCTGAGAACAGTAACAGAAAGACTATGTTTCCAAAGCCAAGATCAACCGGAAAAAGTCATAGTGCAACTCATAGTTTCAACACACAATTAAAACTGTCCCAATCAATGAAGCTACATGCTACGAAATTGGAACACAAATTGTAAGTAAATCTTCCTCTCAAACGTGTTGATTGTAAGGTCAATATACACAAAAACTACAGAGAATTCTAACAGGTTGTTGTTTAAGAACAGGTGTTTAGCTGATCATCAGTGAAAATAGGAAGAAAATTTTTGTTACTAATAGAATCAAAAGTGCCAGGCCTGGTGGCGCATGCCTTTAATCCCGGCACTCAGGAGGCTGAGGTAGGAGCAGCATTGTGAGTTCGAGGCTGGCCTGGGCTACAACGCGAGCACAAGTCCAGTCTGAGCTACATAGTGCGATCCTGCCTCAAAAAACTAGGGCCGGGAGTTTGGCTCAGTGGCTTAAGCACCTGTCTGGCAGGTGTGAGGTTGTGAGTTTCAGCCTGGGTGCCGCAAAAAAAAAAAAAAAAAAAAAAAAAAAAAAAAAAAAAAAAAAAAAAAAAATCAAAAGTGTAGGAATGTCCATATACCATGGGGCTATAATGAGTATTTTAGGGACAAAACTACATTGACAAAAATATTTAATAGCCTGGTGTCTTGTCACATGCTTGTAATCCAGCACCTGGGAGGCTGAGGTAGGAGACTTGCCACCAGCCTGGGCTACAAAGTGAGTTCAAGGTCAGCCTGAACTGTAGAGCAAAACAGTGTTTCAAAAAGACCAAAAACAAACAAACAAACAAACAAAAATATATGTGTATGTATGGATGTATGTAGAGGATGGAACCTGTTTAAAATTTTTGCAAATACATCTGAAATCTGCCTTGAAAGGAATCAACTAGCTGCTCCCATCTGGTTCCTCACTCGGTCTGTGCCAGTATGTTGTTTTGTTAATAAAAATCTCTCCTCACTTATCACTGTAAAGCAAGGACATTATTGACACCTAGAAATGATCCACAGTCCTCCAAGTTTAAAAATTGTTTTAAAATTATTCTATATTATATCAATAAATTATTTAAAAGCATCTCCATAAAGAAAAATTATCATGGAAATAAAACTGGAGATGATCTGAATGTCAGATCTGATAATGAATTATGCTAGGAATTTTTTAAACTACATACTCATTGTAACTATACGTATGATACCAGTGAAAAAAACACATTTAACACCTATTAGAATTCCTTCTGAAAAACAAACAAATGTGTTACATTTATCAAATCTCCAATAAAAAGTAAAGGACAGAAATATCCTTTGTCGGTACTTAGAACATGCTATACAGTGACTGTCACTTGAACCTGAAACTCGGCAACCTGTAGATACACTAAATTTATAAGAAGTACCAAGAAACACGTTTGCTTTAAACAAACTGGGATTTGATAAGGCTGGCAGTACAAATCAAGTGTAAAATGTAATTCCTCACTCCTGTATGGTGGAAAACTGCTCATTTTATATGCAAAGTGAATCTGATTGTTGCATCATGAACATTCAAATGTGCACTCAAAGTAGTTAAAAAATATATAAAATATGATGCAAAAAGCATATAAGAAAATCTAGGCTAGTATGGTGGTACACACCTGTAATTCCAACACTTGGAAGGCTGAGGCAGGAGGATTACCAGTTTGAGGCTGGCCTGAAGTACATAGTGATATCATGGCTCAAAAAACTAAAACAAAACAAAATCTAGAATTTAATAAATCTTCAGACATAAAATTGTAAAGCCACAAATATTAAAGTGACTTCGAAGATACAAAAAGTAATTTAGAATTTCTGTTTAGGAAAGAAAATACACTATAAAAATAGCATGCAAATGGAAAAATTATGAAAAGGAATGTTATTCTCTATAAATGACAAATACCTAGAACAAAAAAAAGGATTTTATCAAAAATAATTTCTCATCACAAATATGACATATTTTATAGAAGGGCTTACACAGGAAATGAAAAAAACACGTAAAATGGATGCATAAAAGACAGAAAAATGTTAAAAGACATAAATTTCTCTATAAATCTATGAAACTAATCAAATTAGAAAAAACCTAATGTTGATTGGCTATGAGAAATAGGGCTATTGCCTCCTGATGGTGGTAGTGTGGATGGTGTACATTAAGATGCAAATGGATACAGACTCTGTGCATGAGCAGACGGCTCCTGAGCCCTGTGCATCTATGGCATTTTCTCAGATCTGCTTCTAGTGCAGCAAAAGAGCGTGCCTTGTGGCATTTACACCAGTGACAGACCTAGACAAGGCTGCTTTCCCATAGCTGTGGAAAGCCAATTAAGGTGTTCTGGAGATAAAACAGTGTAGACCTCTCAGGAGTTACATGTACAGCAACACAAATAGATCAGGCAAATAATATTTGGTGAATCAAGTAAAGCACAGGATGAACCCTCTAACATACTCCCATTTGGGCACACTACATGTATATGTATGAGATTTACATGTAGCTCAGTGGTAGAGCACACGTACAGTACTTACCAGTCTCTAGGATCTATAGCCAGTGTAAATGTTATGGTGTGTAATCCACAAGTGATGAACAGGGTTACAAGTATAGAAAGAAGACATACCTGCAATGGGGTTGTCAAGTAGAGAACTTGTGATATTTGGGCCCAATATTTCATTATTTTAAGAGTTGTCTTGTGCATGATATGACATTGATCCACACCCTTGACTTCTACCTATGCTTTAAATCTTGCTCATGCTCAACATCATGATTATAACAAAAAAAGTTGAGTTACATTCACATGTTTTCTGATGTACCCAGTCACCAATGCTTGAAAATCATCAATTTAGCAGGTGCATATATGAACATATAAGTTCCTGAAGGACAAGGTACCCAGAATGGGCAAACAAAGACCACAAGAGCTACCAAAATTCTCTGCACCCAAAACCCAAGCTGAATGAATGACACTACTCAAAGTACTCTGTCCTCACACGCTCTTTCTTTGTCCCTGCCACCTGCACATCTTTTCAGATGTCACTAATGTGAAAACCTAGAAATGGCTTCATTACCTGATGGTCTAAGATGACACCGACTGGGAGATGTAGAGGACGGATTAAAGGTCGTTCTGTACTGAAGCTTTGTGCTTTACCTCAACTGTTCCTTTCTCTATAAGCCATTTCCATGGGATTCTTCAGGATGCCAACATGGAAGTTCTGTCCTCAGAGTTTGGGGAACATACAAGACACAGGGGGATTTCAGGAAGCGTGGTCTCTTGTCATGGAATACATAACAAGGCTCATGGTCCTCTCTTTCCCCAGAGAGAGACAAACCAGTGCAAGGGGGAAGCGGACTAGGCAGCAACAGTGCTGGACAGACCTGCTTTCAGCCCACTGAGGTGATGGAAGGGAAAGTGAGATTACAGGAATCAACAACCCCGTACAGAAAGCCAGATGCTGATCCAAGATTAAAGCAGCCAGAAGGGTTCTCAGAATCAGAATAAATTAGAACTCGGAATGGAGTGTTTTCTCTTCAGTTTTGCACGTGCTTGGTATCATGTTCAAACTGCACAGCCCTGTGTCTTCACTGAAAAGTTGGACCCTATCCCCTTGTAAGGGTAAGGTAAGCCAGAGTATGTCCAGAGTGGGGGACCTATTTATAATACCAAAACAACAACAAGAAAAGTCAGACACACAAGCCGGGCGTGGTGGCCCACGGCTTTAATCCCAGCACTCAGGAGGCTGAGGTAGGCGGAGCATTGTGAGTTTGAGGCCGGCTTGGGTTACAACGGCGAGTGCAAGGCTGGCCTGAGCTACACAGTGCGACCCTACCTCAAAAAAACCAGGGCTGGGAGTTTGGCTCAGTGGCTTAAGCGCCTGCCCTAGCAGGCGTGAGGTTGTGAGTTCAATCCCCGGTGCCGCAAAAAAAAAAAAAAAAAAAAAAAAAGTCATATACACAAACACACAAACAAACCAAAAAACACCCCAGAGTAGTCTTCCCTTTTCAAAACAGCACTCCTACTATCTCCTGGTTGGGTTGCTCTGCGGAAGTTGATTAATACAGCATTCAAAATTGAAAACAATCTGATGAATGTCATGTTCCACAAAGGACTTCTGAAGAGTTGAGGGAATGAGTCTACAGATGCTACTTGAGTTTGAAAGGGAAAATATCATGATGAACCCAAAGGAAGCAGAGAACAAAATGTATTCAAAATGCACAGGTCAGGTGTAGTGGTGAATGCCTGTAATCCCAGAATACAGGAAGCTGAATCAGGAGGACTGCTTTAAGTTCAAGGACAGCCTGAGCTACAAAGTGAGTTCAAGGTCAGCCTGAACTACAAAGCAAGACCCTGTCTCAAAAAAAAAAAAAAAAAAAAAGAAAGAAAGAAGGAAAACGCATAGAACATACCGTCAATCATATATCATTGTCAAGCCTTGGATCTTTTAAACCTGCTTAACACACTTGCCTTGATCTGTGTTTGGGAAAATATATGTTTCACAATACAAAATTCATAATAAAATACTATCTCATGAACTTTATAAAATATAGGACACTGTAAGTCATTGGCTGTTCACCCTTGGTGTCCAATTGTGGACAGAGCAGTGATTTATTACTGTTGTCCACCATCATGAGCAAGTATTGTACCACATAACACTAGTGAGAAAAGTCAATTACAAAACTGAAAGATTTCCACTAAATAATTTTTCTTTTTTTTTTTTCTTCAGTGCTGAAGATTTAACTTGGCCTCATGTGTATTTCTGGAAGTACATCTCAAAATATTTATTTCATATTGAAATAGGATCTTGTTCAATTGTCCATGTTGGGCCTGACCATGCAATACTCCTGTCTCAGTCTCCCAAGTGGCTGGGAATAAAGGTGTGCACCACCATGCTTCATTGACACTTACTTTACCCAACCACTGAAATCTTGGTAAGCCACAGAGAATCCCAATCTTGAACTGGCAAAATGCCACATGCCTGTCAACAGTCAAGGAGGTGGAAACAGTAACAAAAGTTCTTCCCAGTCTGGGCAACTTAATAAGATCAGGTCTCAAAAGAAATTTTTTAAATGGGTTGGGGGAGGTGTGACTTGGAGCAAAATTCCTGAGTTCAGTCCCTGTACAATAAAAAATGTTAAACACACCTTAAAATCTTTTGTGTCCATGAGAAAAACCTTCCCATTCTACTTCAATGATGATGCCCACCCTATTTTTAAACCTACAAGACCAGTTTTCTAATTTTCAATTTTGCCTCACAAATAATTAGGTGAACTAATCAGTAATAACAGATGATATATTTATCATAACTGTTACAAAGTTTCCCTCCTTTCCTTAGGCCTGTGACCTCTGATCCACCCTCAGGCCAAGGCAGCACACAATCCCTCATCTAATGTCACACTAAGAACAATCTTACCTTCACAGGTGCAGATGCTGATTTCACCACTCTCCAACAAACCGTGCTCTCTCATTTCCTTTTTACTCCTCTTTGTTCCTTCCTATTCAAAAAACCCTTTCATTCCTATTCATTCATAGGCCTGTAGATCTTAACTATGGGGATGTACCTCTACTTCAATGCTTGTTTTATACAAAGTCCACTTCAATCAATTTAAAACAACGTGTAGAAACAGTCTTAGAACTACAGCATTTATTTCAGAAATGACAGCCCCCTTTCCCTTTTCACTACTACCAATATCACATGTCCATGTCCATGCAGACACCCCAATTCAATGTGTTTCTCAATGTGGCTTTAGCAGGCAGGCCTTTCAGGAAGTCATCTTTAGCATGAACCGCTCCCCCTTCCTTGGTTATGCATTAACGTCCCCTCCATTTTTCTCAGCATTCTAAACTGTCTGGAAGGTTTCATTTAAATAGTCTAATTGTATTAGTTACCTTATGAGTAAGGCACCTAGCTAGGGATAATGGCCTGAGACAGAGTTGGAAAATAAGCCATATTGATAAGAATTAATATCAGAATAGTGAACTACAGGTGAAGAACCAAGAATCTGCTTCCTCAGGCAACATGGAATGCAGACTGTGCCTACTGCAGGGAGTTACCACTCTCTACTAAGCTTCTGAGTTTCCAGGAATTTAAAGTGTAAATCAAGCAGTTTTTCTCTAAAATCGCAGTTTTCTATAAAACTTACAAGGTAAGAAAAAGGGTTTAAGAGCCTGAGTTCTAAATACTCATTTTAAATAAAGTCACCTGTTACAAGTGACCATAAAAAAAACTGAGCAATTACTGTGCTCTAATTAATTAGCTCTGGATTGAGCAGCTACATGGCAACACTTAGGATGCTTCCAAGGAATCAGGGAGCTAGTCTTGTTTCCAATAAAAACTCTCCTAACACCCCCTCTTGTTCAAGACTTCAGTCTACAATGTTAGAGATCACGAGCTCTGTTCTTCATCTCTGTGCGTAGAGGTCTGACACAAATTTTAAGGTGATAATTTTGGAGGTTGCTAAGTATGGAACACAGGATTTCACAGCATGCTTGGCAAGAACTCGGTCCCTGAATCACATCCCCTGCAATATTAAACCTTTCTTTGGATTCTCATAGGCCATATCAACACCTATTATGACTTTAGCAGTATGGGGAACCACTGGAAATTAGTAATTCACTCTGAATATAAAAAGGTAGAGGTCTGAGATGAGTTATGGGTATGAGATTCTGCATCGCAGACATTTATAAATGTTAGATCCTCCAGGTCTGCCGCTAAAAAGGATGAGGCCAGGGACCTAGCATAGCACGTCTGCACCCAGCTCCAACCCATACTTGAATCAAGGTCCCCTCAACCTAACTCCTTCCTCGCTCTCCCCAGATTGGTGCAGGTGATGCTGTGCATGGAGCCACCTAAGACACGATTGTGGGCTGGGAGTGTCACGGTGGGGACAGGATGCAGGGCACCTAGAACTAACCCTGACCCTGCACAGAGAAAAGGGACAAAAGCCCCCAAGACCAGGAGAGCCTCAGGGTCTGGAGCTAAGCAGGGAGCTTTTAGTTCCCCGTAGCTGGTTCTGGCCACTTCCTTTCAGACCTCATCCCGATTCCGTCCCACCCCGTCTTCTGTCCCACAACATCACCATGGCGAGGCTTCAGGGTCTCCCAGAGTCCTTCCCAGGCAGCGTGCGGCCAGCAGAAGTCAGAGAAGGTGGCCTAGCAAGTTGGAATGTTCTCAGCAGAGCTCTCCGGGCACACACTTTCGCTCCGTGACCCCGGAAGAATCCGCCTACTTTGACCCACGTGATTGGACAATTCATACGGCCCGCCTCCTTATCGCTGATTGGCTCCTGCTACGTTGTTTGCTAGCAGCGAGAAGAGAAAGTGCTGCGTGCACAGATAGACCTCAAATGGTAGAGTGTGATCTAGGACCTTCTGGGTCAGGATCTCTCCCACAAAGTCAGCCTCACTTCGCCTAACAATAATTGTATTTAAGCAGTGGCGTCATCAGATGGTGCGGGCAGGGAACTCTTGTGAGACTTGCAAGTAGGGGGAACGAGTGCCTTTGTTGTGTCCACAGCAAAGCTTTCCAAGTGGCTGTGGGTTCTTTCTCTCCACGGTGTTCTGATGCATGCTTTCCCCAAACAGCTCGCCCTGAGCAAAATCAAGAAGGTGACTCCGAAGCCGGGTGACCCTTGCTTTCTGGGTGCAACCTTTACTCCTTAGCAGGCAAGACGGGTTCAAGCTGGAGTTTCCCTAGTGGCTAATGAGCATTTTTTTTTTTCTGTGCTTATTTCTTCTTTTTAGAGTCTCTTCAATTTTATGATAGGGCTTGTATCTTACATCCTAATTAAGGTCATTTATTATTTCTGGAAGCTCTCTTGGCAGATCCTCTAGGGTTGTTTATTTAATGACGTTGGCGGTAGGCTCAGTTTTATTTTTTCCTTTCACATTTGGTTTTCTTATTGCACTGGCCAAAATCTTAAATGGAATATTGAGTGGTAAGTACAGATTTCCGTGCATTTTTTTCATTCAATCTTCTACCATTAAATGTCATATTGGTTGTGGGGTTTTTGTAGATGCTGTCTATCAGGTTATGAATGTTTTCCTTTATTTTGTATTTTATGAGTTTTCATCATGGATGTTATCTAATTTTTCCCAATGCTATTAATGCATCGCTTAATACAGTTAACTGTTTCTTCTTTAGATTCATCGAAATGCCATGTAGTGCACCGTGTATGTAGGGCTGGTACCGCAGGTGGTAAAAGGAATTTACCAGTAATCATAGAATACAGAAAAAGAAGAACTGATACACTGCAAGGGAGCAGCGGTTGAGTTCAAGAGAGAACTGCTCCCTGAGGGTGAAAGGCTGAGTTTTTAATATCTGATTTTAATGTGATGAGGGCATCTTTCAGCATCATCTATCTCTGGAACACTTGCACAGTGGTCCTATTGTTCATCCATCTCAGTTTTAAGGAAAGCAGGTATTGTTTGAAGACCGACATAACGTTTTTGTTTGACAGGGTCCTGTGTCCTTGGAGTTACTAGAAGCAGTCCTTCTGGGTAAAACTAATAAATGTGTAAAGATTTACCAGTTAGTGTTCAAGAGGATCAGAAATATCTTATATCTATAGATATAGATATAGACATGACATTAAATGGAATAGGGGAAAAATAGTATTAACATGTGCTAAGAACTTAGATCACGTAGGAGTCTATGTATAATTTTTGTGTGGATCTTACAAGATGGAAACTTGATGCTCTAATACTAGCTCTAAAGAAGCACTGGTAAAATAACCATGATTCTCCACAACGTGTTGAATTCCACTGATTGGTTTTCAAATGCTGATCTACCTTGTATTCTCAGGATAATTTCCACTTAATCACTGTGTATTCTTTTTTATATTGCTAGATTCAATCTGTTAAAATTTTAAGACTTTTTGCATCTATTTTTCTGGGATATTGGCTATAGTTTAATTTTCTGGGAACTTTTTGTCCTTTTTAAAAATCAGGATTTTACTTTGCAGTTTATGCTGGATTTGAGCTCAGTATGTAATTTAGGCTATTCTCAAGCTCATAGCAATCCTCCTGCCTCAACCCTTCAAGTGCTGAGATTACAGACAGGCCTGTGCCACCACAACCACATATTTGTTTTCATTTTTTGAAAGTAATATTAACCTCAAAGAATGAGTTGGAAAATATTTCCTTCTCTTAGACATTCTATAAAACGGGTATTATTTCTTCCTTAAATGTTTGGTAAAATTCACTATTGAGCTTCAAATTAGTGGGGAGGTTTTACTTCATTTAATTTATTTAATGAGTTAATTGCTTTTAGTATATCAATTTCTTATGTGAATTTGTTAGTTTTTTTTTTCCTTTCAGGGAAAATGTTCATTTTATCAAAGTTATTGAACATATTGGACTTCAGTTGTTTATAATTGTCTCTTACCCACTTGTTCTTTTAAAGTCTGTAAAATATTTAGTGCTATCTCAATTGTCAGTTTTAAAACATATTCCCTTGTTGGCATGAAAAATTCTTTCTATAATTTTAATCCCCTTAATTTCTTTTAAAATTATTTTGTGGCTCAGATTATGCATCTGTCTTTGAAAATATTCCAAGTATTCCTTTGGAGAAGAGGAAGGGGATTAGTGCAGGAAGTAAAAGAGGATGAAATTAATCAAAGTATGCAGTAATAAAAAGAAAACATTGTTCATGTACACTTGAAGCCAATAAATACTGTCCCATTGTTATTGTGGAGTGACTTAAAAGTTTTTTTTTCTACCAAATTAAAAGAGAATCCAGGTGTGGTGGTCCTTGCCTGTAATCCCAGCACTTGGGAGGCTAAGGCAGAGAGATTGCCTTGAGTTTGAGACCAGCTTGGGCTATATAGTGAGTTTAGTGCCAACCTGCACTACATAACAAGTCCCTGCCTCAAAAAAAATGAAACAAAAAGCAAACCAAAAAAGAGAGATATTGAAACTTCTTACTGTAATTGTGGAATTTTTCCATTTTATTTCTATCAGACTTTCTTTCTTTCTCTCTCTCTTTCTTTCTTTTTAGCTCTTTTCAGGTCCATAAATGCTTAGGGATGTTATGGGATCATGATAAATCGACACCTTTCTCATGAAATGACCTGTATTCCTAGGAAGCTAGTCTTTGCTCAGAAATCTGCTTTGTGTTTTATTTAAAATACTACTCCACCGCCGGGCACGGTGGCACACACCTTTAATCCCAGCACTCAGTAGGCTGAGGTAGGAGGAGTGTTGTGAGTTCGAGGCTGGTTTGGGCTATGATGCAAGCGCAAGGCCGGCCTGAACTACTAGTGCGACCCTGCCTCAAAAACCTAGGGCCAGGAGTTTGGCTCAGTGGCTTAAGCACCACCTGCCTGGCAGGCACAAGGTTGTGGGCTGGATCGTCGGTACCACAAAAAAAATTTAAAAAGTAAAATAAATAAAATAAAATACTACTCCAGCTGCCCTGATTAGTATTAGTGTTGTGTCAGGCAGGTGGTCTTTGAGGGGCCAGGGGTCTTTAGGGACCTCTTGCACTGCCCCCCCCAATATCTCTGGTTCTCTCACCTCCTCTCTCATAAAGAATAGGTAAGTAAGGGGAGGCTGGCTCAGAGCCAAAGGCCCCCAGCAAAGAATGTGAAACTCAGTTTCCCCCTTCCCTCCTCAAAGCAGAAGTCAAAAGTGAAAGTAATGTAAGTCAAAAGTTTATAAGATTGTGAATGCAAGGAACAGCTGCCAAATAACAGGAAGCAAATTTCGCAAAGGTTAGAGGACCACTGTAGTCACACTTATAGGGGTAAGCTGGTTTCTAAAAATCACTATTTTATTGATTGGTGTAATCTAAGTCAATCAGGGTCTTAGCCTTTTTTTTTCTGGCTTTAGGAAAGGTCAGGGGCTAAGGGGCACAAAGTGAATACATGTATTAATTTCACAAGAGCCAGTTTCCTGAAGTACATAGTATACAATAAACTTGTGGCAAATACATAACCATCAGCCACCCAGGTCATGTCCTATATCATTCCTACCTACATCCCCCTCTAACTGTCTGTACATTGGCATCTATAGTTTTGACTAAATTTGTGCTTTCATAATCAAGTGGATTCTGTCTACTTCAGTACAGATAGAATTGTGGAAATACAATAGTAATAAGTAAACACTATAATAAAAATTATTCATGGCAAAAACGATTATGGCAAATCTAGTAGGTATTCCTCATTTAACAACCAAGTTATGGTCCTGTGACTAGGCCATTAATTGAATTGCTAAATGAGGAATTGTATAGAGTATGTACATTTCAATATTCAGAACAAAGAAATAGTTAAAAGAAACTCCAACCAGATGACTTTGCTTTTACTCGCATAATTTTGACATTCAGAACTATAATGTAAAACAGAACATAAAGGCACACTACTGTACTGTATAGTATAATCAGCAAAAATTACCATACTGTAATTTACTAAACAAGGTGTAATGTACAAGAAAAAGACATTGCCGGGAGTGGTGGCGCATGCCTTTAATCCCAGCACTCGGGAGGCTGAGGTAGGAGGAGCGTTGTGAGTTCGAGGCCGGCTTGGGCTACAACGTGAGCGCAAGGCAGGCCTGAGCTACATAGGGTTAGGGTTAGGGTTAGGGTTAGGGGTTAGGGTTAGGGTTAGGGTTAGGGTTTAGGGTTTAGGGTTTAGGGGTTAGGGTTAGGGTTAGGGGTAGGGGTTAAGGGTTAGGGGTTAGGGGTTAGGGTTAGGGTTAGGGATAGGGTTAGGGTTACGGTTAGGGTTTGGGATAGGGTTTAGGGTTAGGGTTAGGGTCTGGGGAAGGGAAAGGGGAAGGGATAGGGGAAGGGAAAGGGGAAGGAAAGGGAAAGGAAAAGGGGAAGGGGAAGGGGAAGGGAAAGGGTTAATGTTAGTAGTGGTATAGGACTGCAGTTCAGGGTTGCGATAATTATCGGGTTCATATTAGTGAAATTATTATGATTAGAGCAGAAATTAATGCAGTTCCAACTGAAAAATCAACAGAAATAATTAACGAATGTCGCTGGATACAAGGTGAACTCTCAAAAATCAGTAGCCTTCCTGTACAGAAAGAACAAAGTCACTGAGAGATGATTAAGGGAAACCCCACCCTTCACTGTATCATCCAAAGAAATGAAATACTTAGGAATCCATATAACAAAGGAAGTAAAAGATCTTTGTAGTGAAAATTGCATTACTCTAAAGAAGGAAATCGAAGAAGATCTCAGAAAATGTAAAGCTATTCCCTGTTCATGGATAGGAAGAACAAAGATCATGAAAATGGCCATTCTCCCAAAATTATTATACAGATTTAATGCAATCCCAATCAAAATACCACTTGCCTACCTCACAGAGCTAGAGAAAGCATTCCTGAAATTCATCTGGAACCAGGATAGACCTAGAATAGCAAAGGCAATTCTGGGCAACAAAGGTAAGGCAGGAGGCATCACAATCCCCGACTTGAAACTTTACTA